>AWOL01S0022916.1:4040-48102 GCA_000715115.1 Nicotiana otophora
TTCGAGACTCCAGGTATGTTTCTAGACCCGTTCGAGGACGAACGAATGTTTAAGAGGGGGAGGATGTAACGACCCGGCCAGTCGTTTCGAGAGTTGTAACCCTGTTTTCCCCATTCCTACTTCTTTTTGTGTTATTCAACTATATTATGTTATATCGGGTTAGTTGGTTCGAGTCCGGAAGGAACTCGGAGTGAAATGAGACACTTAGACTCATAATTGAAAATTTTAAGTTAGAAAGGTGGACCGGATATGGACCTACATGTAAACGACCTCGGATTTGAATTTTGATGATTCCAATAGCTCCGTATGGTGATTTTGGGCTTAGGAGTGTGTCTGGAATATTATTTGGGAGTCCGTAAAGGAATTAGGCTTGAAATGCCGAAAGTTTTATTTTTGAGAAGTTTGACCGTGGGTTGACTTTTTGATATCGGGGTCGGAATCTGATTCTAAAAATTGGAATACCTCTGTTATGTCATTTAGGACTTGTGTGCAAAATTCGAGGTCAATCGAACGTGATTTGATAGGTTCCGGAGTTGTTTGTAGAAATTAGTAATTTCAAGGTTCATTAGACTTGAATTGGGGTGTAATTCATGGTTTTAGCGTTGTTTGAGGTGATTTGAGGATTCGACTAAGTTCGTATGATGTTTTAGGACTTATTGGTATATTTGGTTGAGGTCCCGAGGGCCTCGGGTGAGTTTCGGATGGTTAACGGATCAAACATTGAACTAGAACAACTGCTGCAATTTCCTTTTGTTAGAAATTGCTTCTGCCCAGAAATNTTTGGTTGAGGTCCCGAGGGCCTCGGGTGAGTTTCGGATGGTTAACGGATCAAAACATTGAACTAGAACAACTGCTGCAATTTCCTTCTGTTGGAAATTGCTTCTGCTTAGAAATCGAGCCCAGATCGAGCTCAAGGTCGAGGGCCACGATCGAAGCCTAAATCGAGCTCAGGGTCGAGGGCCACGATCGAAGCCATGATCGAGCCCAGAGTCGAGGGCCACGATCGAAGCCATGATCGAGCCCAGAGTCGAGGGCCACGATCGAGCCCTGGGTCGAGGGTCACGGCCGAAGACATAATCGAGGGCCAGGTCGAGCTCATGGTCGAGGGGAACGATCGAAGCCATGATCGAGCCTAGCATCGAGAACCAAGATCGAAGGGCAGGACCGAGGACCAGGATCGAGGACCTCGATCGAAGGCCAAGATTGAGGGCCAAGATTGAGGGCCAAGATCGAGGCAGAACCGAGGATGTCTGGGCAGAATTATAAAAACAGGGACTTCGTCCCATTTGCCATTTTTGACAAATTGGAGCTTGGGGAGAGGCAATTTTTGATATATTTTCAAGGAAAACTTGAGGTAAGTCCCTTGTGATCATTTCTACTCCATAATATTGAATTATCATCGAGTAATCCGACTAGATTACATGATTTTGAGGTGTAAATCAGAGATTGAAACTTAGAAATTTGGAAATTAGATTTGTAGATTTGAGGGTCGAGTTGAGGTCGGATTTTGGTAAAATTGGTATGAGTAGACTCGTGGTTGAATGGACTTTCGGATTTTTTAACTTTTGTCGGGTTCCAAGACGTGGGCCCTATAGGCGATTGTTTAGCCAATTTCGGGTTTTGGTCTAATTTTGAAGCTTTTCTTGTGGAATTCATTCCATTAGCGTATATTGATGGTATTATACTGATTGTGAATAGATTTGGAGCATTTGGAGGCAGAGTCCAAAGGCAAGAGCATTGCGGGGTAGAGATTTGACCGGTTTGAGATAAGTAACGATTGTAAATCTAGTCCTGAGGGTATGAAACCCCGGATTTCGTATCATTCTATTACTTTGAGGTGACGCACATGCTAGGTGACGGGCGTGTAGGCGTGCACTATTGGGGATTTGTGACCTGGTCCATCCCGTAGCAACTGTAAAGTTGTATACTTTGTTGAAACCATTTGATACTTATATGTTTTAGAAAGAATTTCAGTAAATTGGGCTGAATGCCATATTTGGGCCTTGCGCCAATGCTGTTTAGACCCTCAGCGACTGTTACTTATCATTCGCTCACTGTTTTCGATTGACAATCTATACTCAGTTATGTTTATATTTGTTTACTGCATAACTCAGTTTTATGACTCTATTTTGATGCATATAAATGTTTTGGACCGAATGCCCTGTTTTACTGGAATGCTCGAGGGCTTGATTTGTGAGGATGAGTGTGGATCGGGCTGCCCGCTTGCAGCATACTTGTGACTGAGTGAGGCCGAGGGCCTGATTGGTGAGGATGAGTATGGATCAGGGCTGCCCCCTGCAACATACTTTATTATTATCGCACGTGAGTTGTCCGTGTAGATTATAGCGCTTGGGCTGAAGGAGGCCCCCCGGAGTCTGTACACACCCCCAGTGAGTGCAGGTACCTACTGAGTGCGAGTGCCGCGTGCCGAGTGCCGAGTGCTTAGTGATTGGGAGGCAAGAGTGATTGTGAAGTATGCCCGAGTGGCAAGAGTGATTGTGAGGTATGCCCGAGTGGCAAGAGTGATTGCGAGGTATGCCCGAGTGGCACGAGTGACTGTGAGATTTGCCTGAGTGGCTGTTTATGATTTCATCATTTTTGCTCACCTTTACATTGAGCCTTTGTTTGAAAAACTATTGGAAAAACATGTCTTTAAAATGATTTTTATTGGAACTGGGTTTAAACGAGATGTTGGATTCAAATCCTGATTTTAAGAGCATGTGGTATTTTACTGAGATTTCCTGATATGAACGTTATATGATTTATTGCTCGTCACTACTGCTTAGTCTTTATTTATTATTGTTACATACTGAGTTGGCGTACTCACGTTACTCCTTGCACCTTGTGTGCAGACCCAGGCGTGGCTGGACAAGGTAGCGGTTATTGAGTGTTCTGGTTGCAGATTTGCTTGGAGATAGCAAGGTAGCTGTTTGGCGATCGCAGCCCCTGCGCTTCTCCCTCTTATCTTCCTCTAGTAGTATTTAGCTATTTTTTCAGGCTGAGTTAGCCTTGATATTGTTAGACAGATTATAGTAGATGCTCATGACTAGTGACACCCCGATGTAGGGATTTTCTTTTCCGCACTTCTGTTTTTCTTTGATTTGAACTCTTTAAATGGAAGTTTTATATTAAATAACCTTGAAATTATCTTTGAAATAAAAATATTATTTTGTTTTGGAAATGAGTCGGCTTGCCTAGTTCCACGATAGGCGCCATCATGACAGGGGGTTAGTTTTGGGTCGTGACAAAAGGTAACAAAAGTTACCATAAACGAATGATAAGAAAAAAAGGTAAGTAGAATCCGCGTCTAACACGTATGAGATCCGCGTATAACGCGTATGAGAAAGGAAAAAATGTGCCTTTTGGATTAGTTAGGGTTTAGTCTCTGAATGAGAAGAGAGCATGTGAGGGCGGCTGTGGAAAGATAAGTGAGGGCTTAGGGTTTGGGTGAGTGTAATTAAAAATGGGGGAAGGGTTGTGGGCCGTTGATCATTTAAGATCAACGACCAGAATTAGAGGAGAAGCGGGGCAGATCAAATAAACGGCTACCGACCGAGTTAAGATTAAGGGTCGTTTGGTTTGGGATAAGGGATTGGGCGATGGATTTGGGTCTGTTTAGTCCGAAAATTAGCCCTTCATTGGGCTATAAAAATTAAATATACAAAATTTATGAAACACTAATTTATAAAAGTGATTAATAAAAAATATAAAAAATACTATTTATGAAGTAAAATTCTGGAATATAATAGCTTAACATTATAAAAATATAAAAATATTATTTTAACATAAATAATATAAGAAATATAATTATGTATAAAATGTAGGCTATTCTTGCAACAATTGTGTAAATAGGTAAAATGCAAATGTAATCATATGCAATGAAGTAAAACAAATTGTAAAACATATATTTGGGTGTAAATGATAAATTTGGATGATTAGGTCATCACAAAATAATTTAAGGGGTAATTAATGCATATTCAAGTAATTAAAATATAACAAAATAAATTTTAAAACTTTAAAAATTATAAACAATTATAGAAAATACTTGTATAACTCTTGCAAATTAAGTAATGATGCAACATGATATTTTGAAAGTATATATACTATTAAAATAATATGAGGAAAAATTGGGTATCAACACATGCTACGACGTGCAACCCGATCCCATAATATCACTCACAATCAGGCCATCGGCCTCACTCAGTCTTCAATCTCTCCAGTCTCTCGGGCTCACAATGCCATGAAACTAGCCCAAAATAATAATATGATGTGTCAATAAATAGCAAGAGAGAATGAGATATGATATTAAATGAATGAATATGACTGAGTATGAAATTGCAATTTAAACAAATAATTCAACAACAATATGACCTCAGTGGGTCCCAACAAAATAAGCATGTAGCCTAGACATGGTTTCTAACATGGATCACAACTTAATAGCTCTAGTACGTAGAGATTTCATGGTTGCAGATAAGATCAGGTAACTACACAATACCACAGAAATAACGGAGTTACAAATCACACGGTGCACGCCCACACGCCTGTCACCTAGCATGTGCGTCACCTCAACAACAAACACATAACATGTAATTCAGGGTTTCATACCCTTAGCGCCAAGTTTAGATGTGTTAATTACCTCGAACAAGCCAAATCCAATACATAGCAAGCTAAACGATGCTCCACAAAGCCATCCTATGGTACCGACCTACGAACGGCTCGAAACCCAATCCTTGTGATACAATGTGCTTCAAAAATCGTCCGAATTTGAGTCCCACATCTCAACATATGATAAAAGACCCCAAAACCTCAATATATAGTTCTGCCCAGGCGTTTTCTCTTCTGCGAACAATTTAGCCGCTTCTGCGACTGAAGCCCGCTTCTGCGAAATCAACTGGAGAAATGGCTCTTCGCACCTGCAGAAACGCATCCGCTCCTATGACATCGCAAGTGCGATAACAAACGCACATATGCGCAGACGTCCGCTCCTGTGCCCTATTCATCACTTCTGCGATAACGCAGATGCAACCCAAAACGTCGCATATGCGATGCTTCCAAACGTAGCCCTTTCCGCTTCTGCGATTGGCTGCTCGCTTCTGCAGAGTTGCTTCTGCGACCAAGCTTCCGCAGAAGCGGTTGCACTAGCAACCCAAAATTTCCAGCAGCTTCAACAAGGCTTCAATCGATCTGAACCCCGTCCGAAACTCACGCGAGCCACTCGGGACCTCGTCTGAATATACCAATAAGTCACATAACATAACACGGACCTACTCGAGGCGTCAAATCACACATAACAACATCGAAACGACGAATCACATGTCAAATCAAACTTAAAATAACTTTGAACTATCAACTTCCAAAACTCGCGCTGAAACATATCAAATCAACTCGCAATGAACTCAAATTTTGCACACAAGTCCCAAATGGAATAATGAAGCTATTACAATTCTCGAAACCACAATTCGAATACGATATCATCAAAGTCAACTCTCGGTCAAACATATGAACTTTTCAAACCTTCAAATTTTTTACTTTCGCCAATTTGCGTCGAAACCTTCTAGAAACATCCAAATGCAAATCCAGGCATACTTCTGAGTCCTCAAAACTCCAATCTGCGGTCAAATACTAAAAAAAGTCAAACTTGTTCAACTCTTCTAACTTTAAGCTTCAATCATGAAATTCATTCTTTCAAATCGATTCAGAATAACCTGAAAACCAAAATTGACGATTCACTTAAGTCATATTATATCATACGGAGCTACTCATGCCCTCAAACTACCGAGCGAAGTGTAAATACTCGAAACGACCGGTCAGGTCGTTATATCCTCGCCCACTTAAACATTTGTTCATCCTCGAACGTGCCAAGAGTCGTTCCAAAACCATAAAATCATCGTGTAACCTTACCATGCACATACCCGGGGGTGATCTCATGTCACACTACCCCATTTAGGCCCAAACACACAACATCACTGAAGATTATTACTTAAACCTTAGCCTGTAAACCAATGAATCCAATTCCCAACATCCAAAATTTTCATAAGATCTGAATCTCGCATCTACACACCGTATAAGTGTGAACAAGTTGTATTAAGCCATAAACATAGCCCAAGATAAAATCACATGATATACTACATAAGTTAAATACTCATAGCAATAATTCCGACCATAATAACTGCTCGAAACAAACCCGGTACCGGTAATAAACCTCATATCAAACAAAACCTCATTCTAAAACCTTCGTACACTGCCAATGATGGAAGAAACAAGTAGAAACCCATAACCACTTATTAGGTCAACAAGACATGGAGCTCCCTCTCCTTCAACAAGAACTAAAGACAAATTTCTAAGCCGATCAACGACATTATCCTTGCAAATATACCGCAAAAAAATCTGATAACACCCATTCTAGGTTCAATGACTTTACTTTATCAAATACAGCCGCCCTACTGACATGTCACACCAATTCAGCCTAGAGCCACAAACCGTGCAATCCGTGCACCAATAAGCAACAATTCAAATATACCCAAAATTGGAAAATGACTGAAACGATAGAACCATCCCCCAAGTTCAACAAGTACCACCACAACCGCAATGCTACAAAGCCATCTTACATAGTAGAACCAAGACACACGAATCTTACACAAGAATAATATATGAACATAACTCCGCTGCAATGCGTGACCCCATCCAAACACTGGTCCATATGAATTACCTCAAGCTACCATGCTCAAAATCAACAACCACACGCAATTTGATGCCTAGTACCAAAAGTGCATGATCAAAACCACCGAGAAGCAAACAACACCATACATCATAACCATACAAAGGCCATAACCAAGGTGCGATTAATGATTTTTGCACCCCAATAACCATTCCGCTCGAATTCCGCTATAAGGCCCCAAACTGAACAATCTGCTCATGAGAACTCCTGGTCTCCAAATCCATAGAACACACGAATCACCATATCTGGTCCCAACTCCACCGCCCGAATGTCTAACACATCTATCATACACGATCACCCCACGAGGAATACTTCTATAATTCTTCCGTGCTACATAGCAAAATATGAATATCAGTAGTCAATCAACCAGACGAATATCATAATACCCAATGAAGAGTCCGTAAATCAACGCTCAGTGCGCCTTTCTGAAATGCGCACCCTTCTCAGGAATTACCAAGCGATTATAAAATTCATCTATATATCTGAAATTGTCCATCTTGTCAAAAATTCATGACCTTCCCTCCAACTATGAACCGTGACCTTGCATATGCAAAACTCAATTTTGATCAGTGAGAAACCTTCCATTTGATCTCGTCCAGGAGAAAATCACAATACACAACATGTTCTTCACGCCAATAGGAAATATCCATCCCAAGTTATGATAGAAACCATCAAGAACTCTTCAAAACCCATTTCCCATAACCAAACCATCAAAACTGAGTCTCTCCAACTCAACCAAGCCACGCAGGTTGTCAAACCTAAAAGTATTGACACCAAAACACATGTAGAACCCCACCACAACATAAGTACCCAAAGAACAGATCATATCTATTATTGTATTGATCCAGCCTACTACCAGAGCTCACCCAAAGCTGACTCTTCTCCTTGTTAGAATACCACGATCCTCACCCAAAGCTCACCACCAGAGATCCTAGCATAAAACCACACCTCCCTAAGGCCCATAAGCTGATATATTCCCTCTTAAGCACCCCAAAAGTACCACAATCGAGATACCCACTCCGAAGAGTCCTTATGTGAACCTGAACTTATTTCCTTTACCTTCATGATATTGAAATGTAGAATTCATAGTGATATAGAAAGCAAGTCCCGACACCATCCGATGCAAATCTCGGAGTCTAGCCATATACAAATCCAAATAAATTCTTAATCTCCATATATACATCTTGAATCTATTAAAACCTTCCCGCGAGTCATTCATTCTGCTCAAATCTCAATTGCATTGCCCAAACGACCTATGCTGCATTAGCACAACAATCCCCAAAGAAGTACTCCATACCCTTAAGCAACCGAGCAATTTCTTATTCCACGCGCACTACATCCTTCACGAATAATAAATCAATCATCCGATGATTCCCATATACCTATAAAGTGTAACACATACCGTATACAGAAATTTCTTTATACGAGTCATCCTCGATCTCAACCTCTGCAAGTCATAATCGATCCACAAGTATGCCTCAGACCAAAACCAATGCAACACATAACCACACAATCAAATCATCGATAATAGACTCCCCCACTTGGCTCAAACCCATGGAACAAAGCATCTGATAACTTACAATAACCCCATTACTACCATAATACCGCAGTGAGATTCAACTAAATCCTTCATAAGTTCATGTAACACAAACCAATCATATGCAAATCTCGCATTCATCCTCGTGATGGTCAGGTCAACTAAACTTAAATCGCACAAACATAACCCACTGGTAGAAAAGAAATCCTCCATACAACATCATAAAAATCACACACCCGTAGATTACCTCGCTGGTTATAACCCACATTCTTAGCCTCAAACTGACATCTCTTTATACCCTTCCACAACCACAACTACAACGCAATTACTTAATTTTTCTGAGTCTGAACTCACAACAAGACATGAAAATCTACTTCACTCCACAATTAAAGGACATGAAAGATCCCTCAACATACCCATAACTCGAGACTATATGCCATATCAAGACTGAGATGTGCCCGATCCCATAATATCACTCATAATCAAGCCATCAGCCTCACTCAGTCATCATTCTTTCCAGTCTGTCGGCCTCACAATGCCATGAAACTAGCCCAAACTGATGATATTATATGTCAATAAATAACAACAGAGACTGAGATATGATATGAATTGAATGAACATGACTGAGTATAAAATTTTAATTTAAACAAATAATTCAACAGCAATATGACCTCAGTGGGTCCCAATAGAATAAACATGTATCCTAGACATGGTTTCTAATATAGATCACAACTCAATAGCTCTAGTACGTAGAGATTTCATGGTTACAGATAACATCGGGTAACTACACAGTACCACAGAAATAACAGAGTTACAATTCACATGGTGCACAACCACACGCCCGTCACCTAGCATGTGCATCACCTCAACAATAAACACATAACATGTAATTCAGGGTTTCATACCCTTAGCGCCAAGTTTAGATGTGTTACTTACCTCGAATAAGCCAAATCCAATACATAGCAAGCTAAACGATGCTCCACAATGCCA
Source organism: Nicotiana otophora (assembly GCA_000715115.1). Classification (NCBI taxonomy): domain Eukaryota; kingdom Viridiplantae; phylum Streptophyta; class Magnoliopsida; order Solanales; family Solanaceae; genus Nicotiana; species Nicotiana otophora. Next base: position 13,286 of record AWOL01S0022916.1, read on the forward strand.
TCCTATAGTACCGACCTCCGAACGGCTCGAAACCCAATCCTTGTGATACAATTTGCTTCAAAAATCGTCCGAATTCGAGTCCCACATCTCAACATATGATAAAAGACCCCAAAACCTCAATATATAGTTCTGCCCAGGCGCTTTCACTTCTGTGAACAATTTAACTGCTTCTGCTACCTGAAACCCGCTTATGCGAAAACTCTTCGCACCTACGGAAACTCATCCGCTCCTGTGACATCGCAGGTGCGATAATAAACGTGCATATGCGCAAACGTCCGCTCTTGCGCCCCATCCATTTCTTGTGTGATAACGCAGATACAGACCAAAACTTTGCATCTGTGATGCTTCCAAACGTAGCCCTTTCCGCTTCTGCGATGGGCTGCTTGCTTATGCAGAATCGCTTCTGCGACCAAGCTTCCGCAGAAGTGGTTGCACCAGCAACCCAAAATTTCTAGCAGCTTCAACACGACTTCAATCGATTCGAACCCAGTCCGAAATTCACCCGAACCACTCGGGACCTCGTTTGAATATACCAATAAGTCACATAGCATAACAAGAACCTAGTTGAGGCCTAAAATCACACATAACAATATTGAAACGATGAATCGCATCTTAAATCATACATAATTGAACTTTGAACTTTGAACTTCCAAAACTCGCGCCGAAACATATTAAATCAACTCGAAATGAACTCAAATTTTGCACATAGGTCCCAAATAAAATAACGAAGCTATTCCAATTTTTAGAACCACAATTCGAATATGATATCATCAAAGTCAACTCTCGGTCAAATTTATGAACTTTCCAAACCTTCAAATTTCCCACTTTCACCAATTTGCGTCGAAACCTTCTAGAAACATCCAAATGCAAATCCAGGTATACGCCCGAGTCCAAAATCACCATCCGTACCTAACTAAACTATCAAAAATCTAATCCGAGGTCAAATATGAAAAAAAATCAAACTTGGTCAACTCTTCTAACTTAAAGCTTCAATCACGAAATTTATTTTTCCAAATCGATTCTGAATAACCTGAAAACCAAACCGACGATTCACGTAAGTCATAATATATCATAGGGAGCTACTCATGCCCTCAAACTACCGAGCAAAGTAAAAAAACTCAAAACGATCGGTCGGGTCGTTATATATACCTTAACTGCAGAAAATATATATGCATCAGTATTGTATATATATATTTTCTTGTTTCAGTTTCATATTTTCTGAAAACTTAATAGTATTACTTTTTTTTTCTTTTTTCAGTATATTCCAAGAAAAATCTACAAGCATATTCCTCAAATAGTAGAACCCGTGCTTCTTTACTATCGTGGCAAAGCGTGGTTAGTATCTATGAGCGTTGGTGATCGAACAAAGTTCAAAGTAGGCTAGAAACTTTTTGTTTTGGATAATTATGTCAAGCAAGGTTTCGTCATCAAATTTTGCGTTAGTTGATGTTGCACCACTGTATATTGTCTTCAATGTTCAAGTGAAGGGAGAAGGAAATTCTGATCATAATTTGGTTGAAATTGATTAGTTTCTATGATGTGTTTGTGTTGATTTATCCCTTTATTATCTTTTATTTTCATGTTTATTTAGTTATGGTAGTTGTGATTTTGATTTTCTATTGAACTATTGATGTTATCAAATTTTGATCTTTATCATATTGGTCTTCTTTGCTATAACAAATGTTTTCTATATTATTTCAAAAGACTAGTTTTTTTTAAAATCAATTCTTCCGTATGAAATCAATTTCAAAGATTGTGTTTTATATCATTTCAAAGACTAGTTTTAAATTATTTGTTTTTAAAATCAATTCTTCAAGAGGAAGACTTAAGTCTTCTCATGAGAAGACTTTGGTATAATTCTACACACTTCTAAAAAAGTCTTGAATTCGAAAGAATTAGGAAGAGTAAGTAAGAGATGTAAATGCTTCATTGAGAAGTTAAATGGTTAGTATGTGAATAGTTTTGTTAGTAAATAGGATTCAATATCTACACGAGGATTCAATAATTGTAGTTATCAATATAATTTTGGTAACCGAAATAATTAATATAATTTAACTAACACCATTAATTTCGACAATAACTCTATTCAAACCAAACCAGATAGTTGCACCAGTAATAGGTTGTTCGTTCACTGATATGATTCTTTAGGCTAACTAAAATGGAGGATTCTTTAGGCTAACTAGAATATAAATAATTTTAGTGGTTAAATTATTATGCTAATTAAGAATCTTTTTTTAAAATACAGAAAAAAATACCGTTAATATTGATAGAGATTAAGCCTCTTTCGATGGAACATTAGTCTTACTATGTCCCAAGAAAATTCATACAAAATTGTTGTATTGAAAGGAAAACCATATCTCAAACTAGATATTCTCACTAGTTGGATCAAGAGTACATGGATAGAATTTTTGGTAAACGAAATGGATGCATTGAAAATGTAAAGACTTCTTTGAGAAGTGTAAAAGATTCATTGTAAATTGTGATTCAAATTAAATAAGATAAATGGGAACATAATTAATTAATATGAAACCCTAACCCTAACCCTAACCCTAAAACTCACGTTTTCCTCTCTAGCCAAGGCGATCGTCTTCTATCGTGCCTTTATGGCCTTCAATCCGCCATTAGGCAGTGGAATCCCCCCATATTTGTCTCAAAAGAATCCCAATATCATTATGCCCAACCCCCAGATGGTTTCATCCCAAAATTCTAGATGAGATGCTGTAGATTTACAAATAGGTAACGAGTTTACTGTAGCGACGAATTGTCTGGAATCCTCAAAACACTGCCCAGATCATCGTTGGGCCAATTCAACAAACACAACCCACTGGAGATCCTTCTCCACTTCAAACTATACCTCCCAAAAAAGTATTATAGACTCTATCCGTGGGACTTGAGAATTCAATTCGCTCCCAAATTGGTCACGAACACAAAGTTGATGGAGAAGATAATGAAGGTATCCACATAGATCCAAATCTACGGGAAATGGCTTCTGCACATTTGGATAATATCTCTAAGCAAGCAAATCAACTCTTTATCGACCCAATTTCCACAACAACAACAACAAAAACATTACCTGCAAATCCTTACACCAAAGTTGCTCGACAAAATGCCTCAACAATTTCTACAATTGCAATTGAGATCCAATTGGCTGGAAAAGAGCAATTTCATGCTGCTGAAAGACGCCGACATGTCCGAGTTTAACCACAAGGTGCGAACAATGGTTCTCGACCAAGTGATGACCCTTTTGATGTGCTGCTAAATGACCAGAATGTGCCTAATACCTCACCTGGACAAAGATCAATCGACCAACTCTATGTTGATCATCCCCAAATTTGCCACCATCAGGTACTATCTTTGCAGCTCCTTTATCCAACGAACAATTGACCACCAACAATGTTATAACATCTCAAGTGCAAGCAAGAAAAATTACTACAACAACTAATGTGTTAATCGAGAATGTAAATGCTCCCATACGGCCCCAACTCACTCACATACCAACACCATCGACATTTCCTAAAGTATCTACTAATTTTGATAAAACTCATATTATTCAACATCAAAAACCAGCCACACGCCAACACCAGAACAACAACACTCCTAACTTACCTCCCAAAGAAATTCCTCCTCAACCAAAAGATTACTGCCATCCCCTTACTTCATCCCCTGCATACATAAATCCAAATACTATAACCACTTCTAATAAACAAAAACAACCAAACATCATTGTTAACCAAAATATCCAGTCTCAGAACATTAAAACAACTGCCCCACCATTTCCAAATGATAATAATACCCAACCAAATAAAATACCTTCCTATCCTACTCCACCACCTTCTACTATCACACAGTCACTGGCTACCAAGTTACGAGCAAGGCAGGCTACAAATAGCTCCAATAGAGTTCACAACTCCCAGAATAACTACCAAGCAGGGCCAACCACCTGTTATCTTCACTATAAAGGACTACATGATCACTCTTGCAAACAGGTGCTAATATACAATTGTAGGCAAATTTCTAAATACAATGCCTAGAATGGAACAGATTAGGAGAAGTTTCATTGTCCAAACTGAACACTGAGGAGGGGTTAAGATAGCTCATTTCAATGCTAGAACAGTTTCTATTGACCTAGACAATGAGTATGATCACATCACTATCTGGACAAAAATGTTCATGTATATTCAGGGATAAAGAATGGAATTACAGGCTTGGACACCCAATTTCAATCCAAATGAGGATACTCTTATTGTCCCTATTTGGATAGTGATCCTTGAGCTGCCATGGCATTTCTACTACAGTGAGGTCTTATCAATTCTACTATATCCTATTAGGAAGGTTCTACACCTAGATCTGGAATCAATGCAAATAATAAGGGGGAGTGTTTCAAAGGTTAAGATGCATGTTGATTTAACCCAAGCCAGGCCCCATCATGTGTGGCTTGGATTTGATGATGATCGGGATGTTAATGGTGATGGACAGTGGCTAGAGGTTATGTATGAAGACCTCCCAATTTACTATCTACACTAAAAGAACTTAGGACATGAAGAGTACTAATGCTCCACAAAAAGAGAGAAGACCAAGAAAAAAAAGGTTGTTGCAGAAATACCAAACAATAATGAGATCCAAATGACCAGCAGGAATGAAATATCAAATGTCACACAATATTAACATGAGCATATTATACAGGGGCAGAACAAAAACCAGAATTCAAAACCAACTCTGGTGTAACAATACCAAATTGCTAAACAATAGGGCATAATAAACCTCAATGCAACAGCAAAACACCCAACAGAGGACAACAATTCCAAGGATTAATGGTAATCTCAAAAGAAAAAGAATTTCAGAGGTCTCAACCATAGAAACAAGCATCAGAAATTCAAACAGTCAAGTGTTCAAATAGCTGAAGACCAAGTCACTAAGCCAGACCATATTTCAAATATACAACCCAAATCCCATAATGCTCATCCAAATACATAAAATGATGTGAATGATCCACTACCCAATCATATTACTGTTGTTGCTGAAGGTAATAAAGGAAAGCAGGATGATCAGGAACTACCTGTTCTGGATCACTCAGGAGAGCCAGAAGAATTGAGCTCTTCTACAGCCTTGCATGCCAGTGCTGATGCACATACTGCACCTATCATGGACCACATAACAAATGGTTCTCCTACTGGAAAATGTCCAGTTGTTAAAATTGAAACATATGTGGTTGATGATTCTGCCACAAACGAAAAGAATACTAATGCGGCTCAATAGAAGAAGCATTCAACAATTGAATCATATAAGAATCAGGAAAATATGCAATCTGGGATTCTGGAAAATCAAAGCTCCAATCCTAAATATGAAGGGAGAAATAGGAGCAACAGATCTAATGGTACTGAGTCGAAAGGAGCATCCACAAAGGAGAACATAGTAGGCTGGTTACAAAGGAGCTTTAGAACACAAAATCAAGGGCTTAATGTTACCATCAATCACTCATGCCAGGAAGTCCCCTCGCAGGCATTTGTTGAATCACCTAATTCCACTAGAGGTGCTTCACAATTATGCAGTGATGAAGTACAACAGGTTCAGAACCACTCAAAAACAAATACAGGTTCCCTTGTTGGAGTCCTAACTAGGAAGCAGGGTACCTATGTTGATGCAGATGTCTTATAACATTCAATGAGGCCCCAATTACAAACTATCAGTGGGCAGGAGACTATATGGAATTAAACAGATGTAGCTTGCATTAGTATAACATTTCCAACAGCCCTCATAGCATGTGCTTCTGGAACTGAAACTCCATTGCAGATACAACTCAATGTACCATTTATATCTCCTAATCAGGTTCTTCATGAGATAATCACACAAAGAACTGCCTATGGAGGTTCATAATGCTTTGCGTGACAAACAGTAACTGGAAGATGAAGGTGATGATGAATCTACTGCCGGGAACTTTAAAGATATTGCAGGGGAGGGAGATTTATCTCATCCAGAAATGGAAATAAAGGCAAGAAGCAAACACATAAGGAAGCACTACCACTAATCAGAATCTTGCCCAAAAGGGCAGCATCAACAACTAGATGATGGTTAAAACATTAATATGGAACATAGGTCTGTTAAAACTCAGCAGGCCTTTCAAAGAGTCATCGACATGCAAAAGTAACATGGATTTTTCATTGTGGCTCTTATGGAGCCTTTTCAAAAGTAAGGGCTCATTCAAAACTATAGGAGAAGGCTGGCATGGAAACTGCAATTTCAAATGTAAATGGGAAGATATGGCTATTTATTAATGCCGTGGTAGAGTGAAAAATGTTAATTGACACTGAGCAACAACTAGTAATCAAGGTATATCATCATGAAATTGGAAAGCACATCATGATGAATTTTGTATATACCAAGTGCTCATATCTGGATAGATTAGAACTATGGGATAATCTATATTACCTTACTTCTGATATGGATATACCTTGGATGGTAGGAGGGAATTTTAATGTTGTACTTTATGAAGAGGAGAAAATAGGAGGATTGCCAGTGTATCCACCAGAATATGAAGATTTTATATTCTGTGTTAATTCCTGTGGCTTATTTGACACTGGATACAAAGGAAGCCCTTTCACACGGTAGAATGATAGATCCAATGCAGAATGCATATTCAAGAGACTTGATAGAATTTTGTCAACCAACATTTCCATACTCTCTTCCCAACTATAGAGGTGTAACACCTTATAAGGCCTGGATCGGACCATGCACCTTTGTTGATGACTTGTGGGGAAGATGCTATGCGGTTTGTTAAGCCATTTAAGTTTCTCAATTTCTGGACTACACATGACTCTTTCATTGAGGTGGTAAAGCAGAATTGGGTGGAAAACTTTGTTGTTAATACTTTCCTAATGTTCAAACAAAATTTGAAAAGAGTTAAAATACATTGTCCCACTGGAGTAAAATTACATTTGGTGATATCTTCAAGCAGCTGGCTATTAGGGGAGACACTGTCAGTATTAAGGAGATGTTATTTGAGAAGAGCCAACACAGGAAAATAGAATTGTACTACAACATGCTCAAGCAGAATTGAAGAAATATCTTAGCATAGAAGAGCAGCATTGGAAATAAAAAGCAGGCATTATGTGATTTGATGAAGGTGATATAAATACTAGATTCTTCCACAATCATGTCAATGAAAAGAGACAGGAACTACAACTCAAAAGAATTTAAAACGCTGATGGTGATTTGGTTGACACACAAGAATATATTGCTAATGTTGTAGTGGAATTTTATCAACAATAATTCACACAGGAAAGGGAGTTTACAAGTTCTGAATTACTTCACAATGTACCTATTATGATCACAATTGATCATAATCTAGAGCTTTGTAGGTTCCCAACCATAGAAGAAATCAAGAGTGCAGTCTTTGCAATGAGTGGGGATAGTGCAGATGGCCCTGATGGCTTTACTAGACTTTTCTACCAACACTACTGGGACATTGTTGGAGAATATATCTACAACATACTGCAGGAGTTCTATACAGGAGCATCATTTCCAAAATCCATAACACATACAAACCTAGTACTGCTACCCAAGATACAACAAGTACAAACGTTTTTAGATCTAAGACCTATAAGTCTTAGTAACTTCATCAATAAGGTTATTTCGAGGGTGTTACATGACAGACTGGAGAAGATACTACCATCACTAATCTCTCATAACCAGTCTGGGTTTGTTAAAGGAAGGAGCATATTTAAAAATATTTTGCTCACTCAGGATATTGCCACTAATATAAGGTTAAGAGGGAAGCCAACTAATGTGGTGATCAAGCTTGATATGGCAAAGGCATATGATAGGGTGTCTTGGAGATACTTACTAACTGTGTTGAGGAAAATGGGATTTGTTGAGTACTTTATCAACATGGTATGGAACTTATTGGCTAACAACTAGTATTCAGTATTAGCCAATGGTCAAGCTTCAGGCTTTTAAGTCTAGCAGAGGGGTAAAACAAGGTGATCCATTGTCTCCATAACTGTTTATTCTATCTGTAGAGGTTCTATCAAGATCACTCAATAAGTTGTTTGAAGACAAGAGACTCAGAGGCTTTGGAATGCCAAAGTGGACAGATCCTTTAAACCACTTGGCTTATGCTGATGATACAATAATTTTTACATCAGTTGACCCTTACTTATTAGGAAAAGTTGTAGAACTACTCACACTTTATGAACAAATATCTGGCCAGCTGATTAACAAGACAAAGAGCTCTTACTACATGCATGACAAGGTGGCAAGGAACCTAATTGATTCTGTTTGTTCTGTAACAGGTTTTAAAAAAAAGGTAATTTCCCTTTCACTTACCTAGGGTGTTCAATTTTTCTACACAGAGAGAAGAAAGGATTACTACAATGATCTAGTTAAGAAAGTGAAGAAAATATTACACTCTTGGAAAGGGAAATTCTTATCTTTTGGAGGCAAAGCAACTCTCATAAGTAGTGCACTCCAGAGTTTACCTACTCATATTCTATCAGTTTTGGACCCTCCTAATAATGTCCTTGAATATTTACATAAGATGTTTGCTATATTCTTTTGGAGCACCAATGAAGAAGCCAGAAGTAGACACTGGACCAAGTGGCTAAATCTTTGTCTACCTAAGGAGGAAGGAGGACTAGGCTTAAAATCTCTATTTGATGTCTCCAGAGCATTGTTTGCCAAACTATGGTGGAGATTTAGGATCATCAAGTCATTATGGTCCAATTTCACGTGGAACAAATACTGTAAAAAGGAAACCCCTACTATTGTACAATTTAGAAAAGGGTCACATGTGAGGAGGAAAATATTACAAACAAGAGAAGAGGTTGAACATGAAATCCTTTGGGAAATGCATAAGGGTTCCACAAACATATGGCATGAAAATTTGAATGGTATTGGAGCTCTATATCTTGTTCTTCCTCAAGAATTCAACATCAATGAATAACTACAATAAGTAGAAAAGTTGAGGACTAGAAATGAATGGGATGACCAACTCCTGGATCAGATTTTTCCAGAAAACATAGCCGAGCACATAAGGCATGAAGTGTCCTTTGATCAGAGTGATGACAACTGGGATAAACCAACATAGATACCAACTACCTCAGGAAAGTTTTCAGTCAATAGTGCATGAAGGATTCTAAGACATAGGGAACAAACTAATCTGGAACTCAACAATTTTTGGACAAAAGGCTTACCTTTCAAAATCTCTTTTTTCATGTGGATATTGTGGAAAGGGAAGATTCCTACAGATGACCTATGGAGAAGAAATATTTATATGGTTGTCTCTAAGTGCTGGTGTTTCTTACAACCACATGAAGACTCATTTCAACATCTGTTCCTAAAGAATGTTACTACAGACAGAGTATGAAAGACCTTTCTTCAGGCAGCAGGAATAATTATAAATATGGTATAGGTTCATCAGGTGATAAGAGCATGGTGGAATGAACCATATTGTCGAAAACTAAAGCCACTTTTCCAGGCAGCACTAGCAATTATTACATGGAAACTTTGAAAAAGGAGAAACAAAATAAAGCATGGAGGAACTGTCTCTGCAAATAAGGTGATACATGAAGTTAACAAGACTTTGCATCTTCTGGAAAGAGTTAGGTACCCTTGGCTGTCAAACATCCCAATATTATGGCTAGATATGATCAGATATTTTGAAAACTACAAACCTTATGTAGTGAGCAGAAGAGTTACCTAGCAGCTACCCTATGAAGGGTGGTTCAAATGCAACTCTAATGGGGCATCTAAAGGAAACCCAAGACCTAGTTCATATGGTTATTGTGTTCGTGAGAGTGCTGGTGATTTGCTATATGCTAAGGATGCAGACATAGGAGATACAACCAACATAGTTGTAGAGAGGGCAATGTTGTTGCAGAGTTTTTAGATAACTTGGTTTTTTCTTTACAGGTATTACCACATTTAACTCTTTTGAAAGTCTACCTACAACAAGAAATACACTCCTTAACATGGACAAAGCACAAATCCCTAATATTAGGGTAAGACTTGCAAAAGAGAAAGCACCAGACTGATGAATACATTCAGAATATCAGTCCATATTGTGATCCAAATGCATTATGCATATCCTAACTGCATAATGTATTCTCAAACTGAAGGATTATGATAGCTTCTATGCATATACACATTACTACAAGCTAGGGAGTTATCACAGGTGTGTTACAAGATTATCCTCAATTGGAAGCTTCAATTAAGGCAACTGGCTTTGATGGATTATTTGGAATTGTATTCTTACAGCATGGAGATGTTTCGATAATCAGTGGTATGAGAATTACATAATGCTCAATATGTGGTTGATGCATCACTAGGTGGGAAGATACAATCCACTTTCTCGAGGAGCAATACACAAGCAATTCTTTGTTAGGTCAAAGTGGCTTTTGCCCAACTACATAAATGGTTTCTACTGCTACTGTTCTGTTGTGATTACAGCAACAACATATCCTACATCTTGATAATAAAGGTTGACTGGTATTATTCAGGAACTACGTTTCCTACTATCATTTGGAAGGCATTTTGTAGGGTCAAACATTTGCAAACAAGCTGTGGGATATCAAATCACTAAACTCAAAATGGGTTATCACATGTTCTGGAGAACAATGTTGATGCAGCTGTTTGGTTGATTGCTTTACATTATGCACACCCAGCAAACAAACAATCTCCACTAGTCTTGATCTCTATTCTCATGGGGAACTTGGCAACTCAGGTTTAACCAAATTAAAATAACCAAGTTTTACACGGTGTTGTACAGCTGTTATGGATTCATAGATGACTTCCTTTTTGAGAATGCAAGAACAGGCGACTGGTGAAAGCGTTGGGGTGCTACACTGAGTTGTTTGCAACTGTTGTCTGAATTCACAAGCCTACTTCAGCTGGACATCTTTAAGTGCAGACTTTGTAATACATAGCTTAAAATATGTCTACGCTTCTGTAATAGTTTGTTACACCAAGTTGTTTTCTTGTTTTTCCTTTTGATGGGATAATTTGTAACATTTGAACACAGTTTTGGATTTATTTAATATATTAGCTTCTAGGTTTATGACCTAGTAGTATATTTACTAAAAAGGAAAAATAAAACCCTAAAGAAATTGAAACCATAAATATTACTCTATAAATACAACTACATTATTAATCTCATCATCTAAATCATCTACTCTATTTCAAATTCTGCTAAAATAATAATGGAAAGGACTCCAACGAAGAAAACCATTGATGAACCTCTTCATGGTTCTCCGGTTAACCATAACATCTTGTACCAAGATCTAAGAAACCAATTGTAAGAGCTGAAGATTGAGGCAAACTTGCTACTGCATATGATGACGCGTGAAATTAGCGCCGACTACGTAAAAAGGCTTTTACTTGATTCCTACCCTATTACATATATATTAGAGGAAGTCCTCTGTAACGACCCGACCGGTCATTTTGAGCTCTAGCACGTCATTTGGAATTTTGAGGATTTGACTAGCTTCACTTCAGGTATTATGACTTGTGCGTATGGTCAGAATTAAACTTTGGGAAGATCATAGTTGATTTGGAAAATAAATTCTAATTTTGGAAGCTTTAAGTTGGAAGCATTGGCTAAGGTCTGATGGGTTCACATGAAGATTTCGGACTTGAGCATCTGTTCGGGTTGAGTATCAGATCACCCGGGAGCATTTCAGCGCTTATTATGGAAGATTGATATTTTGAAGGTTTAAGAATTTCCTAAGTTGTGTTTGAAGTGGGATATGGTGTTATCAATGTCTGTTTGGGATTCAGAGCCTTGCAATAGGTTTGTATTGTGATTTATGACTTGTGCACAATGTTTGGCGTCATTCCGGAATGTTTTGACACGAATCAGACGCGTTCGTCAAAGTTTGAAAGTTTGAAAGCTTAAAGAAGGATTTTGATCGTCAATTCATAGTTTCGATGTTGTTTGGCATGATCTGAGGACTCTACTAAGTTCGTAATGTGTTTCAGGTTGCATTGGTACAATTGGTCAAGGTCCCGGGGGCCTCGGGTGGATTCTGGAATGTTAACGCATCAAATTTGGACTTGAAGAAATTTGCTGGAATTCTACCTTCTAGTGCAATCGCACCTGCGGAATTTTGCTCATAGGTACGAGCTCGCAGAAGTGAGATAGGCTTCGTAGAAGCAGCCAGGCATGACTGAGGCAGGGGTCGCAGAAGCGGGCAGGTGGACCACAGAAGCGGAGTCGCACCTGCGATGAATCGATCATAGAAGCGGAAAGTGAGAGGGAGGGTTGCTTCGCAGAAGCGGTGTTGCTGCAGAAGAGAGTCCGCAAAAGCGGACCTTTTATCCACAGAAGCGAGGGAAGTTGCAGAAGCGAAGGGGATCATAGAATTAGCGGAGTCATAGAAGAAGCTAATAGACCACATATGCGAAAGGTTGTTGGGCAGTGTTTTCTTTTAAAACGGGGGTTTGGCCCATTTTCACTTCATTTCATCCATGGGAGCCGATTTTGGAGCAATTTTGAGTGCCATCTTCATCATCTATTACGTGATTAGTGATTTCTTCACATTGTGAGTTAAATACATGGTTTATATATCAATTTAAGCATGATAATTTGTAGAAATTTGAGATTTTGGTGGAAAACCTAGAAATTGGTATTTTTGGATTTTTACTACGAATTTGGACATGGAATTAGGAACAAATTATATATTTGAGTTTGTAATGTTATGTGTAATGTTTATTTTGATTCGAAGAGTTAGAGAGGCGCTGGAACCGATTTTGAAACTTCGAAACGAGGTGTGTCTCCTATCTAACCTTGTGAGGGGGAAACTATCCCCTAGGTGATATTTATTGTTATGTGCAACTAGTTGTGGGTGCTACGTACGCACATCAGATCTAGCTCCCAACGAACACATCAACCATCATCTGCACACAAGGTGCAGAAGTGTAGTATAAGTACAACCGACCCCATGTACTTAATAAGTAACAAATCTAACCTTAGGTTGAAAGTAGTGACGAGCTTCTACCAAGGTCAGAGTCCAACTCCAATAACCAACAACAGTTCATAACAACATAAAGTAAGTAATAAAAGATGTAAATAGGAGATAAAATGCTCATCATAATCATGATTTCTGAAAAGAGTTCTGCCTCTCAAGTGTATCAGTGAAAACTCAAGTCTTTTACCGAAATTTCCAAAAACATATAAGTAAGTTTGAATACAGTAATTTTTCACAAATATCCTTTCAACAATAAATAAGATGTTTCATTTTCTTTTCAGATAACCAGAGGAAAATTCATCACTATGCCCATATGCCAATATGTGTGAGAAGTCATGAATGACGTGATACCGTACAACATGAGAAAAATGCATTTCAATGATTGTATGTCAAATGTGCATGTCAATGTTATACAACTCAGTGATAAAACCATATGCATACTCTCAGAGTATCATTTCACTCAATCCTCACAGTCACTCAGTCCTCCCAATTTCGATGTTTAGATAAATGCTATAACTATTTGGTATTGCGTGAGTAGAGTGTATATTTCAGAAGGCGCACTATGTTTTGAATTATGGATATGTCATATGTATTGCGGCACTCTCCTGGTTGATCGACTGCTAATTTTAAGATGTGGCACAAAAGAATGGGAGAAGTATTTCTCGTAGGATGATCGTGTATGAGAGATATGTTAGACATTCGGGGAATAGAGATGGGATCAGAAATGGTGATTCGTGTGTTCTATGGATTTAGAGACTGGGCGTTGTCAAAAGCAGATTGTTTCATAGTGGTGGACTGTGATGTCGTGGCCAAATCTTGCCAGATGATAGTATGTATTATGATTCAGTCGTTGTGGATTTTCGGAGGGTTATTTATCTATTTGTGGGTGACCAGAGTTGATTTGGGGGTTCATTGGTAGGCCCAATTAGGATGTGTATTCTACACCGAGTTAGGTTGGTTGGCTACATACTGCTATTGTTGAGGGATGTGCCATTCGGTTGATGTTGAGCTTAATCGTATTCTGAAATGATCTGTGAGTTACTCTTCTATGCTATCAAGAGTTGTGATTCATTGGTTATATACACCCATGGTGTGGTTCTATTGAGGGGGGAGGGGGGTTATAGCGAAATTTGAGCGAGATGAGTATTTGGGTATTGCATGATTGATTGCGTATTGGTTATATTCTTTCGGGTTTATGTGTGGCATAGTGTCATTTTCTTCTCCGTGGTTATGGTAATACACTTTGGGTACTTGATATCAAATTTCATGTGGTTATTGATTTTGAGCATGGTGGCTCGGGGTATATAATATGGACCAACGTTTGGATGGGGTCATGCATTGCAGCAGAGTTATGTTAAGGTATGAACCTTGTGCTAGAATCATGTGATGGTTCTACGGTGTGTGATTGATTTTCAGCATTTTGTTGTGGTGGTACTTGTTAAACTTGTAGGGAATTTCTCTCATTCGAGTCATTTTCCATGACTGAGTACACTTGCATTGTTGTGTATTGGTGCACGGAGGGCACAGTTTGTGGCTCTGAGTTATATTAGTGCGGCATGTCTGTGGGACAGTTATGTTTAATAATATAAGGTCATTGGACCTAGAATGGGTACTATCAGGTTTGATTTTGGTATATTCGGGAGGATAACATTGATAGTCGGCTTAGAAAGTGATTATGGTTCTAGTTGGGGCGAGAGAGCTCCATGACTTGTTGATCTGATAAGGGGTCACGAGATTTATGCGTGTTTCTATCATTATCAGCAGTGTACGAAGGTTTTGAAACGAGGTTTTGATTGATATAGGCTCGGCACTCGCACTCAGTAGGTACCTGCGCTCACTAGGGGTGTGTACAGACTCCGGAGAGGCTCCTTCAGCCCAAGCGCTATAATCTGCACGGACAACTCACGTGTTATAATAAGCCAATCTTGCCTGCTGCGGCGTGCAACCCGATCCCATAATCATCCTCACAATCAGGCCATCGGCGTCACTCAGTCATCAATCTCTCCAGTCTCTCGGACTCACAATGTCATGAAAATCAGCCCAAAATGATGATATGATGAATCAATAAATAGCAACAGAGATTGAAAGATGATATGAAATGAATGAACATGACTGAGTATAAATTTACAATTTAAACAAATAAATCGACAGTAAAAATGACCTCAGTGGGTCTCAATAATATTGGCACATAGCCTCGGCATGATTTTTAATATGATTCTCAGCTCAATTTCTTTAACACATAAAACTACATAGAAATGCCAAGATTATTTGACTATAAAATTCCACGAAACCATTTACGTCACAATTTCTATGGTGCACGCCCATATGCCCGTCACCTAGCATGTGTGTCACCTCTAATAATTCACATAATACGCATATTCAGGGTTCATACCCTCAGCTCCAAGATTAGAAGAGTTACTAACCTCGAATAAGACGAATCCAATGTGGGGCAAGCTAAACAATGCTCCAGAAATTTCATTCTGCGCGTATCAACTTCTGAACGGCTCGAATCTAGCCACAATAAGTTTGATTCAGTCCACACAATTATAGGAATTAATTCCATAACAAAATACTGATTTTTCCCACAAAAATCTGAAATTACACTCCACAAGACGTCTCAGAATCTGACGAAACTTACAAAATCCGACAACACATCCAATCACAAGTTCAACCATACTAATTTCACTCAAATCCGACTCCGAATCGGTATTCAAATCTCGAAAATGTATTTTGTGAAATTGTAAACAATTCCTTCGATTTCTCTCGAAAAATCAATAATAAAACGCCGAAAACGAAGATTAATTCATGGATATAATCACAAGGGAGTCAAGAACACTTACCCCAAGTTGTGTGGAAACATTCCTCTCCAAAATTGCCCAGACAGAGCTCCAAAATCCGAAAATGGCTAAACATAGCGTAACCCCGAATTTAAGGCTTCTACCCAGCGACTTCCGCATTTGCGGTGGAAAAGTCGCATCTGCGACATCTGCTTCTGCGGACAAAGCTCGCACCTGCAAAGGACACTTATGCGGTACGTAAACCGCATTTGTGGTCGCGCTTCTGCGCGCGTTGGGCCGTTTCAGCGACTACCTTGTCACTTCTGCGACCATCGCACATGCGAGCCCATTTCCGCAGGTGCGATCACACCAGAACCAGAATCTTCAGCAGTGCAACATGAAATGAAAATGATCTAAACCTCGTCTGAAACTCACCCGAGCCACTCGGGACCCCGTCCAAATATACCGACAAGTCCCATAACATAACACGGACCTACTCGAGGCCTCAAATCACATCAAATAACATCAAAATAACGAATCGCATCTCCAATCAAAATCTATGAACTTTCAAATTCTATATCTTGTGCCGAAACACATCAAATCAATCTGGAATGACTTCAAATGTTTCACATAAGTCATAAATGAAATAACGAAGCTAATCCCATTTCCAGAATCGGATTCCGATCCCGATATCCAAAAGTTAACCACCCGGTCAAACGTCCCAAAAAAATACAACTTTCACCATTTCAAGCATAATTCTACTACGGACCTCCAAATAATTTTTCCGGACACGCTCCTAAGTCTGAAATTACCATACGAAGCAATTGGAATTATCAGAATTCAAATCCGAGGTCGTTTACACATAAATCGACATTCGGTCGGCTTTTCCAACTTAAGCTTTCCATTATAAGACTAAGTGTCTCAATTCATTCTGAAATCTCTCCGGACCCGAACTAACTAATTTGATAGGTCATAATACAACAATAAAGCACAAATAGAGCAGTAAATGGGAGAACGGGGCTGTAATACTCAAAATGATTGGCTGGATCGTTACATTCTCCCCCACTTAAACATACGTTCGTCCTCGAACGTGCCAAGATTTGTTTCTAAGCCATCAAATCACTATTCAATCTTACCATGCACGTACCCGAGGGTGATCCCACGTCACCCTATTCTATATAGGCCCGACAACACAACACAAATGAAAATCATTGATTTAACCTTAGCCCAAAACCTTGGAATTCAACTTTTTTCAACATTCAGAATTTTTATTTTCATGACACGAATCTCACATCTACACACCGAATGCGTCTGAACAAGCTGAATCAAGCCATAACCATAATCCCAAATATAATCACATAACATAAGACACCACTCGCATGCTCACAACACTATTCCCAATTACAGTAACTACTCCAATTAACCCGATATTAGTATTAAAACCTTTCATGCCATCTAAGAATTTATGACCTCCCCTTCAAAACTAAACCGTGACTTGCACACGCAAACCTTAATCACACACAACACAATCCATCTATCATGCCATCATATGAAAAATACAAAAACCTCATAATCATTCTGAGTCACAAGTAAAATACATATCTGATCAGCCAGAAGCTTTCTATTTGATCCTATCCGGTAGAAAATCACAATATTACACCTGCTTCTCAGGCCGGTAGGAAATATCAATCTCAAACCGTGGTATAAATCCTCGAGAATGCCTTAGAATCCATTTATACATAATCAAGTCATCAGAACTAAATCTCTCTAACTCAACCAAGCCACGCAGGTCGCCAAACCCAAGAGTATTACCATAAAGCACCTGTAGAAAACCTTCACATCATAAGCACCCATAGAGCCGATCATATCCATTACCATACGGATCCAACCTACTACCAAGCTGCCCTGTTTCTCCGATTCCCTTTCGAATTTTTCTTTAGATTGATACTTCTCCTTGCTAAAACACCATGATCCTTAACCACAACTCACCCCACGAAGCTTAGCATAGCACCACAATGCCCTAAGACCCATAAGCCGCTGAATTCCCTTTTAAGTACCCCAAAAGCACCAAAACCGTGACATCCACTCTGAAATACCTTATGTGAATTTAAAATTGTTCATCTTCCATTTTCTTATACTGAAATATAGAATCCATAGTCATACAGAATTACCACAAGTCCTAACACCGTCTAATGTAAATAACTGATTCTAGCGAAATACGAATCCGAAATTTTTTCAATTGTCACTTATACATTTTTGAATCCATTTGCACATTCTTGAGAGTCACCCATTTTGCTCAAATCGGAAAATTGCACCACCCAAATGGGCTGAAAGACATGTGCCCTATTAGCACAGTAACACTTAAAGTGGTAATCCTGCCTTAACACCACCAATCAAATTCATACTGTGTGCGCACTGCATCATTCACTAATAACAACTCACTCATCCCATGAATCTCGTATACTCATAAAGCTCAATATAACCCATATTTAGGAATTTCAATACTAGAGTCCTCCTCGATCTCAACCTCTGCAAGTCATAACTAATCCACAAGTATGCCTCAGACCAAAACCAAAATTTAACATATAACCATGAATTGAATTGTCAATAGCAGGATCCCCCACTTGGCTCAAAGCTATAAATTAAAACACTCGATAACTCACAACAACCATACTCTATTACTGCCATAATACCATGGTTAGTACAACAAAAATTCTTCTCAAGCTCTGACAATGCCAACCATAAAAATACCTCAATCGTCCGCTAGACTCACATTCATTCTCTTAACATTCAAGTCTACTTTCTCAACCAGATTCAAATTCAAATCTCAACACATACGCCCCGCTGGTATAAAAGAAACTCTCTTTATTCATATTATAAGGAACACACCTATATAGATTACTCCACAGGGGATAACCCACCTGCTTAGCCTCAAATTGGTATCTTGTAATGCCCTTTCACAACCACAATTATTACGCAATTCCTTAATCTTTCTAAGTCCAAACTTATTCACAAGATGAGACTTTAATCTGCCTCACAATTTAACAGCGTGAAAGATCCTTCAAAACATTCATACTCGAGGTTGTACGTCACATCAAAACAAAAATCAAGCACCCAATGGAACTTCCTTTACATTTCAAGGAAACACTTCTCATCACATTCAAATCGTCTTATCATATCCCGCAGTCACATCATACTCATCACAAAGCCATTCTACCGCTCATCGAGCCACAAGTTTCACTTGTATGGACATCACCGGACATATGAGTCCAAATGTACAAGTTACAACTGAAGCTACCGAGCCTAAGCTACGGTCTAAACCTAGCCTCAAGTCCTCCAGACTGGCCCATCACCAAAACACGGAATACTAATCTCGAACCTCGTTCATGGAATTATAAGCCAGCGATGCACAACTGATATCGAGCGCTCACGTGCGCATACGAATGTGTGGAAGGAATTCAAAGAGTTATATTTCAAGCTGAATCAATTTTGCACGATAAGGAAAGATAGATGGGAAATATATATATCCTAAATGCCATGTATCCTCTAGAAGATAGGTATGGACGTCATTATACTGATCCACAAAACTCTACTAGACATTTTCTCATGACTTGTAGAACCTATGAACCTAGGACTCTGATACTAATCTGTCACGACCAAAATCTAACTAGTCGTGATGGCACCTAACCCAACTCGTTAGGTAATCCAATTATCCACTATCCAATTCTAATGTAATTTAACAAGACAATTAAGTAAAAGAAAATATATAAATCTTATACATTCCCCAAGGACTGGTAGTACAAATTATGAGCTTCTAAGAATAGAGTATACAAAGTTGGTATGAAGTAAATACATCATCTATTTGAAAGGTACATAAACAGAGTTTTATAAATCTAAGGCTGCCAAGAACAAAAGGCAGCTACAACTGGAACACAGGTACATCTTCAGATCCAGCTCCCAACGAACACAACAACATCAGCAACCATCATCCGCACACAGGGTGCAGAAGTGTAATATTAGTACAACCGACCACATGTACTCAATAAGTAACAAACCTAACCTTAGGTTGAAAGTAGTGATGAGCTTCTACCAAGGTCAGAGTCCAGCTCCAATAATTAACAACAATTCATAACAACATCAAGCAAGTAATAAAAGAAGTAAGTTTGAATATAGTAATTTTTCATAAAACTCCTTTCAACAATAATAAAATGTTTCATTTTCTTTCCAGATAACCAGTGGAAAATGCATCACTATGCCCATATGCCAATATGTGTGAGAAGCCATGAATGACGTGATACCATACAACATGAGAAAAATGCATTTTTATGCATGTATGTCAAATGTGCATGTCAATGAGATGCAACTCAGTGATAAAACCATATGCATACTCTCATAGTATCATTTCACTCAGTCCTCACAGTCACTCAATCCTCATAGTCACTCAGTCCTCCCAATCGCTCGGCACTCGGCACTAGCACTCGACACTCGCACTCAGTAGGTACCTACGCTCACTGGGGGTGTGTACAGACTCCAGAGGGGCTCCTTCAGCCCAAGTGCTATAATCTGCACGGACAACTCACGTGCTATAATAAGTCAATCTGGCCTGCTGCGACGTGCAACCCGATCCCATAATCATCCTTACAGTCAGGCCCTCGGCCTCACTTAGTCATCAATCTCTCCAGTCTCTCGGTCACACAATGTCATGAAAATCAGCTCAAAATGATGATATGATAAATCAATAAATAGCAACAGAGATGATACACAATGATTGAACATGACTGAGTATGAATTAATACTTTAAACAAATAAATCGACAGTAGAAATTACCTTCATGGGTCTCAATAATACTGGCACATAGCCTCAGCATGATTTATAATATAATTCTCAGCTCAATTCTTTAACACATAAAACTACATAGAAATGCCAAGATTATTTTACAATAAAATTCCATAGAACCAATTACGTCACAGTTTCTATGGTGCACGCCTACACGCCCGTCACCTAGCATGTTCATCACCTCCAAGAATTCACACAATACACATATTCAGGGTTCATACCCTCAGCTCCAATATTAGAAGAGTTACTTGCCTCGAACAAGACGAATCCAATGTCGAGCAAGCTAAAACATGCTCCAAAAAGTCCATTCTGCGCGTATCAACTTCTGAACGGCTCGAATCTATCCACAATAAGTTTGATTCAGTCCACACAATAATAGAAATTAATTCCATAACAAAATACTAATTTTTCCCATAAATATCCGAAATTACACTCCGGAATGACTTCAAATCAATCCGGAATGACTTCCAATTTTTCACACAAGTCATAAATAACATAACGAAGCTATTCCCATTTCAAGAATCGGATTCCGATCCCAATATCAAAAAGTCAACCCCCGGCCAAACTTCCCAAAAACATTCAACTTTTGCCATTTCAAGCATAATTCCATGACGGACCTTCAAATAAGTTTTTCGGACACACTCCTAAGTTAGAAATTACCATACGAAGCTATTGGAATCATCAGAATTCAAATATGAGGTCATTTAGACATAAATCAACAGCCGATCGACTTTTCCAATTTAAGCTTTCCATTATAAGACTAAGTGTCTCAATTCATTCTGAAATCTCTTCGGGCCCGAACTAACTAATCGGATAGGTCATAATACATCTATAAAGCACAAATAGAGCAGTAAATGTGGGAACGGGGCTGTAATACTCAAAACGACCGGCCAGGTCATTACAACTATGCCGAGCCTTAAGACTTTGAGTTGTGGGTGAGTTATTTGAGAAATGGTAAAGATTATATTCGTTCTGTGCTCATGTACTGTATTGTAAACACGTGTCTCGTAATTCAGTAACTTCCTTCTTTTCTTGTGGAGCGGGCCGAATGCCTCAGCAGTATATAGATGCATCTATGGTTCATGTCGCACGACCCTCGGCAGTGTACATATTATTCTGGATCGGGTCGAATGACCTTGGCGGAATCGTGTGTTATATCACTATTAATCCGAATATTCATGAGATAGACCTTCCACTGATGCCCAATATTTTATGGTATTCCTTGTTTATTTAATATTGACACTTAGCATTTTATGAACTATTAAGGTAGAATACGAGATAGAGAAATTTATACTTTAAAATGAATAATTGGAAAATTATGAAATTTACAGATTTACTCCACTATTGGTGTGCACTTTATATCTGTTATGAGTAAGCATATTATTTTATTGGACCTTTAATAAGTGTCGATGTCGACCCCTTATCACTACTTCTCCAGGGTTAGGCTAGATACTTACTGGGTATGCGTTGATTTATGTTATAAGGCCCCGTGAAATTTTTGCAAAGGAAAAACAATAATCTTTCATGGTGTCGGACTAGCTTACGTGTTTGAGGCTTGGACTTTTTAGCTTGAACAATGCACTGGAAAGTAAAGGAAAACTTTTGGCAGTGAAATGCGTTTCTGCGGTCCATTATGCGACCGCAGAATCACTCTGTGGGCCGCATAATGGCCGCAGAGTGAGGCAGCTAATTGGGCCAATTTGGATGTCAATTTTGCGGCCAATTATGCGATCGCATAATGATTTTGCGGGTCACACATTGATCGCAGAACCAGTTTGGAAATTTTGTAGAGGGAAGTTCTATGACGCGTTATGCGACCGCAGAACAGGTCTACGACGCACTGTGCGACCGCATAACGGTCGCACAGTGGGGCAGGTCAGCCTAGTTTTGGAGGGTCATTTCGCGGACGACATAGCAATTATGCGATCGCACTGTTCCGGGCAACATTTTTGGATTTTTATAACCTGACCCTACTTCATTAAATACACGCTTTGGGCCAGTTTTGAGCTAAAATATGACATTTTAAGAGTGAGAGAGTAATCTTCAAAAAATTATCCTTCAATTCTTACTCGAATCTTTCGAGATTAACAAGGAAAACTCACTAGGTCTTCATCATAGAGGTAAGATTCTACACCCTAACCCTCAATTTCGAATTTTGTCTAGAATTGGGTAATTAGTAAGATCAGTTTTAGGCATGTTAATTGTCCATCTTACATGCATGTGTTATCAAAGGGTGTAGGAAGATTGTTGAGCTAAAAATGGTAAAGAATGAGTTGTGGAATGATGGAATCCTCCATAAAAGGACCTTGAAACCTTAATGCACACCTAGTGTTTGATAAAATGCTCAAATGAGCTAGAACTATGATCATCCTCCTAATTTTGGTTCAATTTTTTACATTTCTAAAATAGATTGAAGTTGCTATGAATTTCGAAATATTTTAGAGTGTAAGGAAGCTCCACTGAGGTATGTTGGCTAAACTCTTCTTTAAGAATTGGAACCCCAATATCCTTGTAAGTTCCAAGATATTTATTACAAATCGAGTATTTCGAATAAGTTTTTCGACAAAGATACATATTCAATTCGTGTTTCAAATGGTCTTATCATATTGTATTATAAAATGAGGATGTGTTCCAAACTATGGATTGTGTATCTACATGTTATGATTCCAAGTCATGATTTATGTGGAAATTATTATGCTAATTGTGAAGAGATTGTGATTGGGATTACACCTCCATCCGCATACATTGGGGTGAGGCGGCAGGGCCGCTTGAGTAGAGTTTTGGTATTATGCTTACACCTCCACCTACATACATTGGGATGAGGCAGCGGAGCCGCTTTGTGTGAAAATGGTTATAGAGGATCTCATCTTAAGTTCTATAAATGTTAATAACAACTCTTGGTAAGCTTGCTTTGGTTTAAACGGCTATCTATACTATTCTATTGTCGCCTTGATTCATCATATTCATACTATATTTCTAAGTTCTTAAATTGGTATTTGATTTTCATACTAGTACTATTCGACATGTACTAACATCCCTTTTGGGGGGGCACTGCATCTTTAATGGATGCAGGTGGTTCCACAGCGGAGGATACTGACCATTGACAGCAGTGCCCATCCTTCCCAACTAACTTGGTGAGCCTCATCTCATTCTGGGGTTCTGTATCTTTTGTTTCGTATGTGTTTTGAGGTATAGCCGGAGCCTTGTTGTCGGCACTATCATTGTACTCTTTGGTATTTTTAGAGGCTACGTAGACTAAGTGTGGGTTGTGTATGGGTGTTGAAAATGTTAAACAAGTTGTGTTGTGATTAAATCACTTGTTCCACTTTGAGCTATAAAGGTGTGCGTGTGTGTGTTTTGAGATTTATTAATGGAGTAACTAATGGTAATGAATTGGTATTGTAGACATGATCACCTTATTGTCTAATTAACGAAAATATATATTATACTTATTCATGGATGAGTTTAGGTAGAAGAAAATTTAACAGGCTTCCTCGGCCGGGTTCACTCGGTTGAGTGTCGGTCGCGCTCCCCGATTTTGGGACATGACATACGTATTCATGCTGCACTTCTGCACTAAATGTGCAGCGATATGATAGGTTCATTGGGTGATCATCTTGGCGCGTATGCACATCTGTTGAGGAGACTTTATGTGTGCTGCAATTCACGTAACGTATCGCAGTCCACCAAATATCCATCGTAATATTTATTTTATTATATCTTATTTACATTCTGGACAGATGTTGTATTATTATTGCACTCCTTAGAAAATGTTCATCTACTTGTGACACCGGGTTTTGGGGGTTCCTGCGTGTTGCTCGTTATTGTAGTTTGGGTAAATTTTATTATTTGCCCTGTAAATTCTATTTCATACTGTTTTATTAAGGAAAATTATGATTTCAAAATACTAAAAGGAGTAATTAAGTTGAGGTCGTGACATGCTCGCTGACCAAAAAGAAGATAATGATAATCTTGTTACCATTATAAGCAGTGACACCGAAGCCGCCTCTACGGCATCAAAATCTGTCAATTAAAAGATAGAGTAGAGTAATTTAAAAAGATTTGTATTTCAAGTCCTTTTGTTATGTATGCCATGTTTGGAGCATGGTATGCTAAAATTATCTTATTTTAGGTGATTAACTTTCAAATATTATTTGGAATATGTTAAAGAGTATCAATTAATCATTGAAAATTATGCTTATTTCAGATTTCTTTACCCACTGCTTCTTTTACTTTTGATTTTTATTT
This sequence comes from Nicotiana otophora, assembly GCA_000715115.1. Classification (NCBI taxonomy): domain Eukaryota; kingdom Viridiplantae; phylum Streptophyta; class Magnoliopsida; order Solanales; family Solanaceae; genus Nicotiana; species Nicotiana otophora. The sequence goes on from AWOL01S0022916.1 coordinate 38,106, forward strand.
TTTGCTACATGTTATAAAATATTTTTGCTTCCTTTATCCCCTTTTTTATGTATAAATATAGTGAAGTTCTTTTACTTTTTCTCCTTCTATCTCTCTCCTTCTCGAATTATTTAATAGGAACCTTTCCAATATCCCATATTACATTTATGACAAATGAAACTAGTACTATTTGTGATCTTTCCTTTGAATAATTTATTGGTACATGATGTTGGATTTTAGCTTATGACAAATACAATTAATAAAAATAGTAGTGTTAATTGAATAAAAGTTAAGAAATAATGCATTGTACCCCATGTCACTATCCAAAACCCACTAAGGGTCGTGATGGTGCCTAACACCGCCATCAGGAAAGCCAACGAGGATTGATCAACTTAATTACTCATTTTAGTATTTTGGCATCCTAATTTTTCATTAATAAAATAGTATGAAATAAAATTAACATGGTAAATGAAAATATCCGCGCAACTACAATTATGAACAACCCGTAGGAACCCCCAAAATCCGGTGTCACAAGTACATGAGCATTTTCTAAGGAACGTCTGTCCAGAATATAAATAAGACATGATAAAATAAATAGTACAATGGAGACTCGGTGGACTGCGATGTGTAGCCTGAATGGCAGCTCACATAAGGTTTCCTCAACAAATGCGCCTACACGCCAAGATGATCACACAATGAACCTGTCAGATCCTGCGCATTTGGTGCAGAAGTGCAGCATGAGTACATAAATCAACGCGTACCCATTAAGTATCTAGCCTAACCCCAGAGAAGTAGTGACGAGGGGTCGACATCGACACTTATTAAAGGTCCAATAAAATAATATGCTTACTCATAACAGATATGAAGTGCACAACAACAGTGGAGTAAATCTGTAAATTTCATAATTTTCTAATTATTCCTTTTAAAGTATAAATTTCTCGATCTTGTATTCTACCTTAATAGTTCAGAAAATGCTAAGTGTCAATATTAAACAAATAAGGAATACCATAAAATACTGGGCATCAGTGGAAGGTATATCTCGTGAATATTCGAACTAATAGCGATATAATGCATGATTCTGCCGAGGTCGTTCGGCCCGATCCAGAATAATGTGTACACTGCCAAGGGTCGTACGGCACAAACCATAGATCCATCTATATACTGTCGAGGCGTTCAGCCCGCTCCACAAGAAAAGAAGGAAGTTACCGAATTACAAGACACATGTCTACAATACAGTACATGAGCACATAATGAATATAATCTTTACGCTTCTCAAATAACTCGCCCACAACGCAAAGTGTTGAGGCTAGGCCTATTATACATATATTTATTTCTAAATCAAATTTAGATATAACTTTAATCAATTAAGCCAGCAGAACGAGTTCAAATTCAATTATTACATGACAAAGTCCTAAGTCTACCCAGACGTAAACATGTTTTAGTTACGTACGAACTCTCGCCACCTCGTGTGTACGTAGAACCCACAACTAGTTGCACATAAAAATAAATATCACCTAAGGGGTAGTTTTCCCTTCACAAGGTTAGACAAGAGACTTACCTCGGTCCGAAGTTCCATAACCGGCTCCAACGCCACTCAAACACCTCAACCTGATGCTCATCTCTTCAAAACTAGTCAAACAAATATGCAAATCTATAAATATATACTCTATTACCCATAATTAATTAGTTAATAACAATCCTCAACTCCGCTCAAAAAGTCGATAAAGTCAACCATCGGGCACACGTGCTCGGATTCCAAAATTGTTTAAAGATAAATCTTACCCATAACACCACAAACTTAAATATATAATTTATTTCCAATTCAATGTCCAGTTTCGTGGTCAAAATCCAAAAATACTAAATTCTAGGTTCCCAAGTTTCTACTAATTTTTATGTTTAAATTCATATACAAACCATGTATTTAACTTGTAATAGGAGAGAATCACTTACCTTGTTTTGCTTGATGAAAATCTGCCCTTTGAAGCTCTCAAACAATCGCCGCCACCAAGTGAAAATGAAAGAAAATGGGCCATACCCTGTATAAAACCAAATACCTCTGCCCAACGATATTTTTGCATCTGCGAAAAATTAGCCGCTTCTGCGGAAGCTTCCTCGCAGATGCGGCTTCCCCCAAGGCCAACTTTTTCCTCTTCTGCGGCCATCCAACCGCAGGTGCACATCCGCTTCTGCGGCAAAACCTTCGCACCTACGGACTCCCCAGCTCGAGCACCATTCCGCACCTACGTGCCCATGACCACACCTGCAGCTCCGCAAGTGCGCTACATCACTCGCACATGCGATCAACCAGTCCCAGACCACTTCCGCTTCTGCGCTTCTCCACCCGTATCTGTGAGCCTGCAAGTGCGGCTAATTCCTCGCACCTGCAAATCCATCCACCCTTACGCCCTACCGCTTCTGCGACCCCTGGGCCGCTTCTGCGGTCTCGCACCTGCGGCCATAACCTCACAGGTGCGATCGCACCAGAAGCCTTATGCTTCAGCAGTCCTTCCAAGTCCAAACTCGATCCCTTTCCAATTATACTAACACATCCCGCAATAGTATACATACTTAGTCGAAACCTCAAATCATGCAAAACAATATCGAAACTACAAATCTACGATCGAAATCCTTTTTTAAACTTTCAAACTTCGACGAACGCATACGACTCATATCAAAACATTCCGGAATGACGCCAAACTTTGCGCACAAGTCATAAATCACAATACGAACCTATTCCAAAGCTCGAAATCCCTAACAGACATCGATAACACTAAAATCCACTTCAAGTCAAATATAAGAAATTCTTAAACTTTCAAAATGTCAACTTTCCATAATAAGCGTTGAAATACTCCCGGACCACCCGATACTCAACCCGAACATATGCCAAAATCCAAAATCCTCACACGAACCTATTAGAACCTTCAAATCCTGATTCCAATGTCGTTTACTTAAAAGTTAAATCTTAGCCAATTCTTCCAACTTAAAGCTTCTGAAATTAGAATTTTCTTTCCAAATCAACTCTAAATTTTTCAAAATTCAATTCCGACCACACGTACAAGTCATAATACTTGAAGTGAAGTTACTCAAGGCCTTAAACCGCTGAACGATGTGCTAGAGCTCAATACGACTTGTCGGGTCGTTACACCCTATTTGCAATACAATGCATGTACAACACTGGCGTAATGCAATTACTACAAAATGTACAAAATGCAGATTTTTTCTTGGAATAATTTGCCTGAAACATGATCGAAATGTTAAAGAAGTCATAAAATTTGAACTTTATAAATAATGAACAAAGTAAGCATGAAATAATCATGGGCAACTTCATACAATACTTGATTTTAAAAATGCAAAACAAAGTCTACATCTCTTGCACACCAAAACTTATAGAAAACACTTTTCTAATAGAAAATAAGAAATAAAATTGAGAAAATTAGTTTGCAATATTTTCTGATAACTTCATCCCAATAAATATTTCTGCTAACATAGCAGATGAAATAACACTTGCTGTATTTTTATTTGTTACCACTTCTTCACTTTCTTCAACAGTCGAGATGGCTCTTCCTATGAACAATTTTTTGTTTGAAATTTGTTGAAGGCTTCTAAGGCTTCATCATAACATTGAAAATCTTGGAAGTAGCTACCCTCAGCTCCAACAATCATATTAACACACTCAGACCAATATTTGTATAATCACGGCTTCTTACCACAAAATACAACAAAAACCATCGATTTGAGAATTTTTTTACCATCAATTGATTTTTCAAATTTGTTGAACGCAGATATGGCCGCATCATGAGATTTGAAAGACTGGAAGATGCTACGCTTAACCTCGTTAACCAAATAAGAACATTCACTCCATGAGTAGTATATTCCTGGCCTTTTACCAGAAAATACAACATAAAGTTTTGAAGCATTGTTCTTTTTTGACTGCACCATTGTTGATTCCTTAATCTATTCACTCACACTTAAAAGAACATAGGAGAGTAAGAGATAAAGAAACAATCAAGTATTACGTTTGTTTAAGTATTAGGTCTTTGAAGAGGGATAAAATATACCTTAGGATTTTATTTTCGGTCATCTAGGGTTGTTTAAATATTAGGGCTTTGAAGACCTTATTATACGAAATATACAATCAAGTATATGTATATTGATGAATAAATTTGAAATATATACGCGTACACTACAAAAAAGATGAAACAATACATTTATGGGAAAGACGGTTTGCATGCTTGATATTTTTCATGTATTGGGAAGACAAGCATTCAATGAATGAGATAAAATCAAGGAGATTAATTCAAAACCTAACTGGAAGGACATTTTTGGTGTATAATTAGCACAGAAACCCTAATTTGGGTATGATTTTACATTAGTAACCCATTTGGGCCATTGTGGTCAAAACGAGTGTGGCGGAAAGGAATTTCCCTTAATTTTTATAGTTAAAATGAGAATACACATTAATTTATCACGGTTAAACAACGGGTTTTGCATTTACTGATTTGGTGTTTGACAAAAAAAAGGTATCTTGAAGTGTAAATTTACATCATACTAATAGGGGATTACCAACATACAATTTATTTTAATTTATGTGATATAGTTTGACTCGATATTAAAAACAAGGACTGTAAAAACTTGTGATCTTAAAAGATTAAAGCTTTGTGGGGTCATAATTATTGTATGACAATAAAATATTTTATTAAGAGTAAAATTAAAAATTTAAAGTTAAATTATTTCTAAAATATAAAAATATGTCATTCAATTTGAAACAAACTAATAAGGAAATTGTGTCACAAAAATTGAAAAGGATGAAGTAAATTGTTTTGAAACATGGAGTCTGCGCAATTTAATGATAAGGGAAATAATTAGCTAGAAATAAGAATATGAATGAATCAAATATAAAGACAATTTAGCAACTTTGAATTATACATGAGTGAATTTAGCCTTATTTCCTTTATATTATTTAAAATTATTAGTCCTAGTAGGAGAAAAAAGGAATCTTTATACAAATTTAATATTTACTTTTTCTAGTCGATATGGTGGGCATACAAAATTTATTGAATTTAGAATCAATAAAAATAATTTGGACTATATTTTAAATTCAAGATATATTGGTCCAAATAAATATTATGGGCTAATATAATTTGATTAATTATATAAATCCAATATATATATGAATTAAATAAATAAGTCTTAATCCATTGGGCTAGCCCATTTAATTGGGCTAAAGTGATGAGCCCACTTCATTAAGCCCAAGATGTCATCTTCTTAGAGGTCCAGTTTGGTGTCACGTCTCAGATGACGTGGCACGCCAAGTCAAGCGGATTAGACAATAGGATCATGCCACGTGTCAAAATGACAAGACATGCCAAGTCACATTAAAAGGCTAATGAAATCGCACCACGTGTGCAAGCGACATATTCTGGCCAATCAAATTCAGCCTTATCATACTTCGATATGATTGGTCGGAAAGAGTTTGTTCTTATCATAATTCTTCCCTGCCACAACTATAAATAGGTGTCTTCATAACCCAGGAAAGACACCATAAGTTATAACAAGAAGCGAGAGAGAGCTTGTGGATCAAACGCCGTAAATTTCTGTACAAGTTTCAAGCTTCAAGTTCAAGCTCAAGAACGAAGAACGAATCAAGATTCAAGGAGTACGAGTTCAAATCAAAGTTCGTGCTAGTTGAATTCTAAATCATCGTTTGTGACAACAAATACAGGTTCAAGATCAAGCTCAAAGGCCCTTGAATTTATATTGAAAATGTCACACCTCTTTTTGCCCCAAAAGATATATGTGTTATGGATTGTTGTAGGTTAAAGAGTTTTTCCAATTAAAGCGATAAATTTGAATAGGGATTATTTTATTTACAGAGTCACCACTTGGAATTGATTTTTTGGGTGTTCCAAGTCACTTTTTATTTGAATCCCTAGTCAAAGGAAGGTTTGACTCTATTATTATTGGTCTGCGAAAATAAAGTCCGGGTAAGGAATTCTGTTGACCAGGGAGAAGGTGTAAGGCATTCCTCGAGTCCCGCGGTTCTAGCATGGTCGCTTTATTGACTACAACTTGGCTTGAATTAATTTTAGATAAACTGTGATTTATTCGTTTCCATGTTTTATCTGTCCGCTTTTATATTAAAATATGGAATTATCTTTGAAACGAATCACGTGTGTGAATCCATTTTGTTTATTGTGCCAAAATTATATCACGTGTACGTGCACGCAATTAATAGCATTTTTGTTATATTTAAGGTTGTTTCGCCTATAGTTGCGCGAACGCATACCTTGATTTTAGTTTTGGGAATCATAATTATGTCACGCGAACGTATACATAATCACGTTGATTCAATTAGTTATGAGTATGCCTAAAGCATTCTAGCGCATTCATGATTTGTTTCTTTTCTAAGTTTGAGATTATTGTGAAGGCCATGAATTATAGAATTACTTGTGGAAGAAGTGTATGATTTTAGATATTTGAATAAATAAACCATCATATACCAATACCCTACAATCCAACAATTGAAGCCCAAACTCATTAGTGTCCAAATAAAGCAAGTTTGAATACTATATTTTCAAAAACATGATTAAGCATATAATATTTAAAGACTAACTTACATTATTATTTATAAAGTTTAAAGGCAAATAACTAAAATCTCATGAAATAAGATAAAAAGAACAAAGGGAAGAATAAACCTTTAATGCAAAATTTTCGATTAAATGAGTCTCCAAGAACAGGTACAATAACTCAGACGAACGTCGAACAAGCATAAGCGACGAATAACATCAAACCTAGTGAACGGAGCTCCAACGGAATCCTCGACCTCGACTATTGACTCCACTTTTTGGCGTATAAAAAGGGATGTTATGAAGTATTTTTGTTAGGTTTTGGGTGATGACTTGCTGGATTGTTTGAAAGAAAGACGAAGAAAGAATGCCACGAGTAGAAATTCTCTTAGTGTAGAAGAAGAAAAACAATTTCTCTCAATTTCCTCCTCCTTTTTTCCTTATCTTTCTTCTCCCCTTTTCTCCTCACATTTCTCTTCTATTTATAGAAATAAAAATCGGATTTTTTTCAGATTTATTTTTATTATGTTTTTTATTTTTTAATTAAAAAGAATTCCCACTTCCTATTTTTCTTCTTTTTTAAACAAAAATAATTCCCCACTTTTCTTTACTTTTATTTTTTAATTTTCCACTTTTTACTTTTCTTTTTTATTATTTTTCACTTATTTTACTTTCCTTTTTTTAATTTCCACTTATCTTACTTTTCTATTTTTTAATTTCTACTTTCGTTTACTTTTGTAAAACAAAAATCAGCTACTTTTTTTCTTATTTTTTAATTCCAACTTTATTTTACTTTTCATTTTATAAATTTTCACATTCTTTTACTCTTTGTTTTCACTTTCTTTTACTTTTTAAAAAAAAAATCCACATACTTTTACTTTTACTTTGTTATTCCATACTTTTAATTTTCCTATTATTTTATTCTCATCCGAAAATTAAAAAATATATTTATTTTTTTCGGTTTTTTTAAATTATTTTATTTAAAAATAAAGATAAAAATAAAAATAATACTAATAGTAATAATTTGACCTTTTAAATTATTTTTAATTCTTACCCTATATAAAAAAAATATAACAAAGCTAAAAAAATATATATATTAAATTTCTAAAAGTAATTACATAGTAGAAGGTAGTAAAAATTCAAATATAGTCAAAAATTAAGTGCTCACAGCTGCCCCTCTTTGCTTGGAAACATGAAGAGTTTTCAGGCAAAGACTAGGTGAGCCATGTGACTAATATTTGACCAAACCGTTATTCAAAAGGAAAACAAATAAATGATAGGGTGCAACCGAGTCCTGATTTTGGACAGCCTACATATCCCGGGTTATAGGGGAATCAGGTGACGTGTAGTTCAAGGAGAATGGTGGAATGATGAGTTGAGGAGTCGAGTAAGGTTCCGTCGAGGCTCTAGTCCGCGATCCTGCTANTGAAAAGAAATAAAATATAGGGTGCAACCGAGTCCTGATTTTGGACAGCCTACATATCCCGGATTATAGGGGAATCAAGTCGCGTGTAGTTTAAGGAGAATGGTGGAATGATGAGTTGAGGAGTCGAGTGAGGTTCTGTCGAGGCTCCGGTCTGCGGTCTTGCTATTATAAAAAAGAAACTAAATAAGCCTATCATCTATGAGTTACAAGATTTCTATCTATGAGTCTTCTGAAACTTGATCTTGAGTCTTGACTGGTTCTTCATGCAGACTCTGATCTACACCTTGATGTTCGCCAGTTGTAGGTGCTAGTTCATTGTTTTATAGCTTCTTCTAATCAAAACGGGACTCTAATGCTCGTGGCTTCACTCATGTCTTGAGCACTCCACATCTTTTCAACTGCTTTTGCATTTTGGATTCACCTATTTTTTCTTTTCTTTTATTCTGAATTGAGACTTCTTCTTTTGGCCATCTTGAACCCTGTGCCTCGAGGTAAAACCTACTAAGACACCAAAACAAATAAACGAACGAAATTTTTCTGCCCCAGTTTGCACTAGGAAAATTCGTGAGTTATTGTAACAAAATTCTAAACTACTTCTTTATTGAAAGCAATAAAAGGTCGGGAATGGTGTACCCCAAAAAACAATCAGAGATTAGGGAATGGAGACCCTATGTCTAAAATGAAAGAAACTAGGGAGTGGAGACCCTATATTGGAAAAGCGACTAGGGATTGGTGTACCCTAATACTGTTAAGGAAATGTAACCAGGGGATGATGCCCTGTATTACTGAAATAAAAATGAATCCCCTGGGTGAAAAGGTTCTACCTGGGTTAAACTGCGAAAAACGAGCCTCACGAAGAGTACTTCTACCCGGAATATGAGCTGGATCCCCCTAAGCAAAAAGTTTCTGCCTGGGTTAAGCTATGAAAACAACCTGAGCAAAGAGTACTTCTACCCGAAACTATGAGTTGGATCCACCTAGGCGAAAAGGTTCTACCTGGGTTAAGCTACGAAAAACAATCCTGGGCGAAGAGTACTTCTATCCGGAACTATGAGCTGGATCCCCTAGGGGGAAAGGTTCTACCTAGGTAAGGGTGGAAAGTGGGCGGGTCCCGAGCCTAAACGGGCTAAGTGGGCCGGTCCCAAATTAAATGGGCCAAACGGTCCCGAGCTAAAAAATCTTTTTGTAGGGAACAGTCCGGGACCGGGACTGTTTGGTCCCGGGCTAAACGGTCCCGGCACGCGGGCTAAATGGGCTAAGTGGGCTAAGTGGGTCCAACAGATTTTTAAAAAAAAAAGTAAATAGATATTAGAGACAAAAGGATGTTAAAAAAAATATCTAAGGCAATGCTTTGTAAATTTTATTATAGAATTGTGACCTAAATTTTATTTAACATCCTAAATTTTAATATTCAATAGTTAATATCGAATATAACTTTTATATATATATATATATATATATATATATATATATATATAAGTGTATAGTATATAAGCTTATATATATGTACATATTATATAGTTTATATACTATACACTAAGTATATATATACTTTTTAGTAGTAACATGAAAGGACCAAAGTATGGTACTTTTTAGCTGGTATAAATATGGAATGATAGAAGATCAAGTTTTAGCTCAACTCAGATAACAGTTTCAACTAATTTTCCACTCTTAGAGATATTATCCTCTTTATCGGCTAGCTACACCGGTAGCATAGCTAAATATAATGTCGCTTAAAATCACAGCAGAGAATTTTGCAGCTGGTGACCCCATTAGTCGTATTATATATAGTATAATACGATATAAGATTGTACATCTTTTATTCGGCTAATGGGGTCACCAACTGCCAAATTCTCTGCTGTGATTTTAAGAGACATTATATTTAGCTATGCGATTAGTGTAACTAGCCGATAAAGAGGATAATATATCTAAAAGTAGGAAATTAGTTAAAACTGTAATCTGAGTTGAGCTAAAACTTGATCTTCTATCATTCCATATTTATACCAGCTAAAAAGTACCATACTTT
>AWOL01S0022919.1:3049-13268 GCA_000715115.1 Nicotiana otophora
AGGATCTAACTGAAGAAACCTGTTAACCCTGGAACCAATAGAGTCCTCTTGTTGACTAGAAGAAATGGGGGCAACATTCGATATCTAGGCCTGGGAAGCCACTATCTTAGCCAACATCAGTATGGCTGCCCTAAGATCCCCATCAGAAACACTGGGACCAGAAGCTGGGGCTGGAGATCGAAGTAGAATATCAAGTGGAGGATTCGTTGCACCCTCGTCAGGTGTAGGAACTAGTGCACCCTAAGAAAGAATAGTACAACCAGGTGGTGTAGTCATAAGGGGAATATCCTCACCCTTCGGGTATTTACCCGCATCATCAATGATAGAATCAACTACCACTCCTAGGGTAACATCGGCTCCTTGGCTAGTTCTTGCCTTCTTCTTAGGCGTCATTTACTGAAAGATAGAGCAATGCATGAGTTAAAGGAGGAACAATCGTACAATCAGCTTTATCGCATGATCAAGAACATCAAAGAAGGGTATTATTCCTTAATGTCCAAGTGGGCTTCTAATTATAGATGTGGTCGACAACACAGCGATAAGAAGGACTCTACTAGACATGGCTCTGAGACATCCTAGGATACTTTAAAACCTTAGGATCTGATACCCTGTTTGTCATGCCCCAAACTCGGGGAGCGCGACCGGCGCTCAACCGAGTGAACTCGGACAAGCAAGCATGTTGAATACTTTCTACCCAAACACACCCATGATTTAAAGAGGACACGTATCTTTGTTAATTAACTAATAAGGAGATCAGGTAGACAATACCAAATTCATTACCATTAGTTACTTCATTTAATAAGTCTTAAAATTCACACATTCTAATGGTTTGAAGTGGAACAAGTGATGAAAACACAACATAATTTGTTTGACTTTCCCAGTACCCATATACACCCACACTATATCTACGGAACCTCTAATAAATACAAAGAGTACAACAATAGTGCCGGCAATAAGGCTTTGGCTATACCTCAAAACATAATAATATAATGAACTAAAGATACATGACCCCGAGTTAAGTGGGGCTCACGGAGTAAGCTGGGAAGAGAGTGTGTCTCTATCACCGATCAGTGCAACCTACTGTGGAACCACCTGCATCCGTGAAAGATGCAGCACCCCCAGAAAAAAGGACGTTAGTAGTGTCGAATAGTACTAGTATATATGACTAAACACCTTCTCATAAGAACGAATAATAATTCAAGTTAGGAGAATCATGATATCAGTTAAAGCATCAAGAAGTTACCAAATACAAATTTAGTAATAATATAAGTTTTCAAGTAAATTTTCACATTTTAAATTTGGAGACCTTTAGTACTGATATACCACTGTTCACAGTTTTGATTACAATTTCCAATATAGTCACCACCATATGTGCGGCATGGCATCCGATCACGAGCCGATCGGCTAGGCCGTCTCTTATGAGACATCATCCTTTTCTATCAATCACTTTCATATTTCTTGCATATCTCTTCATTTTATTGGCACTAGTGGTTACAATTGTATTCTTTCTCTTGGCACGTTGGCCATGTTTCATATTTCACATTGCACATTACATATTTCGCATTTCCTGTTTCGTATATCATGCACACATTTTTACTTTCAACCATCATCATGGACTTTCTAACAACAAGGCATTTCTATTAAAGACATTTAAGCACACATATGAGCAAATATGAGTCTTAGGTGCATTACGGTTTCTTACACAATTTTCATTAGCTTTCACTTAAAACACAACTTGAAGTCATGGCATTTAGATGTGCAACCCATACTTTGAACATATTCTCAAATAGTAGTACAACATAACAAGAGCATTGAATTACATATTGATCACGGATGTCTTTTAATACCAACTTATCCTTGTTAATCGATTCACAATGAGCAACTCGGGACATACATGGATATTGTGGGGTTTAATTTTAAGAGAAGCGTTTAGCCAACATACCTCACTTGAGCTTCTTTAGACTATAAAATGTTCCGAAATTCTTAGCAACTTCGATGTATTATAGAAATGTAACAAATTGAACAAAAATTAGGAAGCTGATCATGGTTCTAACTCATTCAAGCATTTTATCAACGCTAGGTACATATTAATCGATCTATAACACATGCATGCAATAAATAACTCCCATACCCATGAAGTATCTTACTAATTGCCCATTTCTAGTTAAATTTCGAAATTAAGGGTTAGGGTGTAAATTCTTACCTGTAGGATAAAGACCTAGTGTGCTTTCCTTATTAATCTTCCTAGATTTAAGTAAGAATTGGTGGATGAAGCTTAGGAACTCCTTATCTCACTCTATGACACTCCCGTTCTCTAGAAATATATGTTTTTCCCCTTTAAAGTGATCCCCAAGGGTGTTTTATTAGAATGGGGTTGGGTACACAAATTAGAAAAATAGGAGCCCCGACATAGGTTTGCAGTCGCATCTGCGACATCATAATGCTTCTGTGGTTTGCGAAATGGCCCTCCGGAACTGGGCACCAATGCCTGGGTATGCGGCTGTTTTGTAGCTCGCAGACCCTTTCTGCGGTCGTATAATGCACCACACAACTTCCCTCCAAAAAATCTCCATGATGGTTCTGTGATCGATGTACGGCCCGCAAAATCCTTTTGTGGACGCATAATTGGCCGTGCAATGACGTCCAAAAGTTGGCCAATTGACTGCCTCACTTTGCAGCCATTTTGCGGCCCGTAGAATGATTCTGCGGCCGCATAGTGGGCCGCAAAAATGCCTTTTTCTGCAAAGCATTTTCCTTCAACTCCCCAACGTACTGTTCAACCCAAAAAGTCCGTACTGCGGCTATCATTAACACATACGCCTACCTCGGCACCATAAAACCCTGGGTTTTTATCAAAATTGTACGGGTCCTTACAAATACAATAGTTTGTGGGCTTTTGGACGACATGGTTCATGCTAGGATATCTTGCGGTTATCTTTGGCTTAGGATCATAGTGTACCGGCAAGGAGAAGTGTTAACTTGAAGGCAAGTTGAGGAGGATTCGAAGAAATTGGACAACTTGGTAGTGTAGGGTCAGCATAGAAATAAATGTAATTGGTTCCTTTAGCGTGGTGATGCTTTATCGGTGTTTTGTGTCAATACACTTGGGTTTGATGGCTTGCATGACTTGATTAAGTTGGGAAACTTCAGTTCTGATTGCTTAGTTATGTGTGGACAGGTTTCGAATAGTTCTTGATTGTGTCGAGGATGGCTTGGGCTGGATGTCTGCCATCGGCACAAGGAACACGTTTCGTGTTATGATGTTTCTCTTGTATAGGGTCACGAGTTCTATATAGCATGGACGGTTTCAAATGTTTAGTAGAATGCTAGTATTATCTGGTACCACCTAATAAGGGTGCACACTCCAAAAGGCGCATTGTGCTTTGGCTTGCAGATGCTTGACATGTATAACACTAATGGCCCGATTGATTGAATACTGATGTTCAGATTTATCTATGTGGCAATGAGGAATTATGGAAGTATTTCTCGTGGAACGATTTTGTATGATGAAAATGTCAGTAATTATAATAATGTAGTTGGGATTGGGAGATTATGGTATTCTAGAGATTTGAAGACGAAGAGGATTCTCATAGGCATGTGTTATAGATCGATTATTGTGCAAATTTATATTGTTATCTACCTATTTTGGGAGGACCGTAATTGATTTGGAGGCCATTGGTGGGCCCAATGAGAATGTATATTCTACATTAGGTTGGATTTGTCTACCCAACACAGTTATTGTGGAGGGAAGTGTTATCAGTTGGAGTGGATCTTATTCGTGTTCTGATATGTTCCATGTGTTACTCTCACATGCTATGATGGGTTGTCATATGTTGATTACTTTTATCTGATGCGATTCTGAGCCTTGTGGCGAAATTCGAGCGAGTTGATTCTCGGGGTGTTGAATGGTTGATTGCGCCTTGGTTGTGGTCTTTCTATTTGTGGTATATTGTGTTATCCATTTTTCCGTCTTTATGGTCATGCACTTCGCGTGTTTGCTGTTGATATGTATATGATTGTTCATAGTGAGCATCACGGCTCGACGTATCCTATGTGTATAAGTGTTTCGATTGGGTCATGATGTTTGGTTATAATTACATATTTTTAGTGCATTACTTACCTTATATTTTGGGGCTTTAATGCTAAACTATACTATATTTATGCTTAATTGAGTCTATTTTATGTGTAGGTGAATTGGAGATGAAAGTAGAAGAAAAAGGAGACCTACAAATCGAAAGCGTGCGCAGGAGCACTGAATGAGAGAACCTGGCGACGCCAGGCATGAAGATGGCTTTAGGCTGGCTTTGCAAGGATAAAGCCAGGCTGAAGCTGGCGTTAGGCTGGCGACGCCAGGCCTGGGGCCGGATCCAATCCGAGTTTGGAAGACTTAATTCGTTTCCGGGTTTGACTAGGATTTGTCCTACATGTTTAGGTCTTTTCCTACACATATAAATAGACCTAAAAATGCCACAGAGGAAAAAAGACCGAAATAGAACATACTTGGAGAGAACATACCTGGAGAGGGACGTTTTTGAGAGGAAAACACAAGCACAGAGCCGCCGTGGAGGCCGAAATTCATCAAGTTCCATATTTCTCTCACCAAACTTAGTAATTTTTATGTTTCTTTGTATGATTTGTTGTTTGGCTACCATGTCTATCTGGAGCTAAACTTCACGTTCTAGGGTTGTGGTTCTTTCATGACTATTGTTATTCGGATATTGATTTTGCCTTCTTGATTTATCATATTGGTTTATTTATTCAATCTTGCGCTTAATTATTTAATTGCTTGATCACCAATTGAATACTATCTACGAATCTAGAATTGAACTCGAAAGAGGGAATTCTAGATTGCATATAGGATTGATTAGAGCAAGTTCTTGAACTCGGGTATCGGGGAACGGATTCGTGATTAGGATAGACATATACCTAATTGCCTTGCTTGGTTGATTTACAGGAATTATAAATGCGTTCTTGTTGATTCTAACTCCATAGACATATAGGCGTTAGGTTAGCTTGAATAGGCGAGTAAGAACTCGACAGATTCTTATGAGCAATATTAACCCTGTCAACCAATAAGCTAGATAAATTAGTCGGTCAATTCAATTGAAGAATACAATAGGATTGTTAGATAGCCCATAACCCTAGATCTTTTTTATTACATTGATATTATAAAAAATCTGCTCTTTCTCTGTTCAAAGTTCATTATTTATATCTTTTTATTTAATTAGTTTAGAATAAAATATTTTAAGGTTTAATTCTTGTTTAGATAATTAGGATAGTCTAATGTAGTTAATAGTTAATCACAAGTCCTCGTGGGTTCGACATCCGACTTTTAGTCACTTTATTACTTGACGACCGCGTATACTTGCGTGTGCGTTTGGCCGCAATAAGTTTTTGGCGCAATTGCCGAGGACTTAGAAATTAGCTATTTTTCTAGATTAGACATTTGTTTCTATTCTTTCTTTTGTTTAGTTAGTATTTTTTTATTTATTTTAGCATGGCATCTTGGAATGAAAATTATTCAAATGATGGTTATTCGTATTTTGATGATCCCTGTCCATATTGTGGAGGACCCCACTGGTGGAACAATTGTCAGAATGTTCCCGGGAGCGAGTTGTGCGCAAGATAGCCATTGGGATAGTTGTTCTAATTCTTTTGTAATATGTGTTGTGGTCAAGATAGCCATTGGGATGGTTGTTCTAATTCTTTTCATCCTTCTCTAAGCCCTTATTATGATCTTTCTAATAATGTTTGTGAGATTGATAGGGGCAATGAAGTGTAGGATATGGAACATGATGCATATATTAGGGATATTCTGAGGCAAGTAGCAGAGCAACAGGAAGAACTCAAAAAAGATATGAAAAGAATGAGGGAAACAATCACAAGAATGAAGGCTAATATGGAAGAATTGAATGAAGAGAGCGAGTTCCAAGAAAAGAATGGTTTTGAAAAAATAGAGATTTTGAGCCAAACATGGCTAGTGGAACGAGCTAAAAAGTTAGGAATATATGAGGCTCAACACGAGGAAATTACTGATGGGACGAGACACTTTATAGAAGGAAGAGCTGAACTAGGACAAGATATTGAAAAATCTTACACTGATATTCACGACTTCGGAGCTACATTAATTGCAAAAGTTGATGCGTCTAACGCCCAACAAAATAGTTCGGAGTTGTGTGAAGCTGAAAAGGAGCTTACACGCCAAATTGAGGAGCTAAAAGTGGAGAGTAAATCATTCGGCCATACTTGTATTGATGATGTCCATGTTGAGGAAAGCACTCTAGATTCATGTGATGAAGTAGATAATATTATATGTGAAGACTCTAGTGTATGTACATATGAGGATGTAAAGAGTAATACAATTCTAGAGTTAGGGTGTATTGGTCCTCATTCCATACATTATTCAAAATTGTGTTTGGATGATGACATGGAAATCGACTCATCTGAGCCTTTGGAGGAGCCAATGGATGAGGAACGGGGTGCTTACATTCTTGAATTCGTCGTGTCAGAGAGACAAAATTACATACCTCATCCGAAAGCCAAGAAGTGTAAAACGCGATATTGGTTGCTTGGCCCAATTAAATTTGTCTCACCGCCTCGGGAGCATAACAGAAAGCTTGAAGCCAAATTAGGGGCGCAATTCATAAGTTCGAGGTGGAGGCAAAAAGTGGTTCACGTCGTGCTGCGACNTTTGTAATATGTGTGGTGGTCAAGATAGCCATTGGGATGGTTGTTCTAATTCTTTTCATCCTTCTCTAAGCCCTTATTATGATCTTTCTAATAATGTTTGTGAGATTGATAGGGGCAATGAAGTGTAGGATATGGAACATGATGCATATATTAGGGATATTCTGAGGCAAGTAGCAGAGCAACAGGAAGAACTCAAAAAAGATATGAAAAGAATGAGGGAAACAATCACAAGAATGAAGGCTAATATGGAAGAATTGAATGAAGAGAGCGAGTTCCAAGAAAAGAATGGTTTTGAAAAAATAGAGATTTTGAGCCAAACATGGCTAGTGGAACGAGCTAAAAAGTTAGGAATATATGAGGCTCAACACGAGGAAATTACTGATGGGACGAGACACTTTATAGAAGGAAGAGCTGAACTAGGACAAGATATTGAAAAATCTTACACTGATATTCACGACTTCGGAGCTACATTAATTGCAAAAGTTGATGCGTCTAACGCCCAACAAAATAGTTCGGAGTTGTGTGAAGCTGAAAAGGAGCTTACACGCCAAATTGAGGAGCTAAAAGTGGAGAGTAAATCATTCGGCCATACTTGTATTGATGATGTCCATGTTGAGGAAAGCACTCTAGATTCATGTGATGAAGTAGATAATATTATATGTGAAGACTCTAGTGTATGTACATATGAGGATGTAAAGAGTAATACAATTCTAGAGTTAGGGTGTATTGGTCCTCATTCCATACATTATTCAAAATTGTGTTTGGATGATGACATGGAAATCGACTCATCTGAGCCTTTGGAGGAGCCAATGGATGAGGAACGGGGTGCTTACATTCTTGAATTCGTCGTGCTAGAGAGACAGAATTACATACCTCACTGAAGGCCAAGAAGTGTAAAATGCGATATTGGTTGCTTGGCCCAATTAAATTTGTCTCACCGCCTCGGGAGCATAATAGAAAGCTTGGAGCCAAATTAGGGGCGCAATTCATAAGTTCGAGGTGGAGGCAAAAAGTGGTTCACGTCGTGTTGCGACGTTAAATTAGGCGTTTGTTGGGAGGCAACCCAGCTTTACTGCTTTCTTTTATTTTTGTTTATTTTTGGTTTATTTTATTTTTCTATTATATTTGTAGTGTTGTTTTATGTTGTAGGATTATGAGTATAGGAAGCACGGTCATACGATGCGGAAAAGTGAGTTAGATGGTGAGAACTAAGTGTGGGGTGCCCACACAAAGGACCATAGGAGAAGTCTAAGTATCCCGTGAGCTGCTAATTCTTCGGCCTTTGGCCTACCAGGGAGTCTCTTTTTCGCTTCTTGTTATTTATAGTGTGCATTGAGGACAATGCACAATTTTTTCGTGTCTATATAAAGTGTAGTTTGATTGCTCGAGGACGAGCAAGAATTTAAGTGCGGGGTAGTGATGTTTGGTCATAATTACATATTTTTAGTGCATTACCTACCTTATATTTTGTGGCTTTAATGCTAACCTATACTATATTTATGCTTAATTGAGTCTATTTTATGTGTAGGTGAATTGGAGATGAAAGTAGAAGAAAAAGGAGACCTACAAGTCGAAAGCGTGCGCAGGAGCAGTGAATGAGAGAACCTGGCGACGCCAGGCATGAAGCTAGCTTTAGGATAGCTTTGCAAGGCTAAAGCCAGGCTGAGGCTGGCGTTAGGCTGGCGACGCCTGAGGCTGGCATTAGGCTGGCGACACCAGGCCTGGGGCCAGGTCCAATCCGAGTTTTGAAGACTTAATTCATTTTTTTGGGTTTGACTAGGACTTGTCCTACATGTTTAGGTCTTTTCCTACACATATAAATAGACCTAAAAATGCCATAGATGAAAAAGGACCAAAGAAGAACATACTTCGAGAGAACATACCTGGAGAGGGATGTTTTTGAGAGGCAAACACAAGCATAGAGCCGCCATGGAGGCCGGAATTCATCAAGTTCCATCTTTCTCTCACCAAACTTAGTAATGTTTATGTTTCTTTGTATGATTTGTTGTTTGGCTACCATGTCTATGTGGAGCTAAACTTCACGTTCTAGGGTTGTGGTTCTTTCAAGACTATTGTTATTCGGATATTGATTTTGCTATCATATTGGTTTATTTATTCAATCTTACGCTTAATTATTTAATTGCTTGATCACCAATTGAATACTATCTACGAATCTAGAATTGAACTCGAAAGTGGGAATTCTAGATTGCATATAGGATTGATTAGAGCATGTTCTTGAACTCGGGCATCGGGGAACGGATTCGTGGTTAGGATAGACATATACCTAATTGCCTTGCTTGGTTGATTTACAGGAATTATAAATGCATTCTTGTTGATTCTAACTCCATAGACATATAGGCGTTAGGTTAACTTTAATAGGCGAGTAAGAACTCAACAGATTCTTATAAGCAATATTAACCCTGTCAACCAATAAGCCAGATAAATTAGTCGGTCAATTCAATTTAAGAATACAATAGGATTGTTAGATAGCCCATAACCCTAGATCGTGTTTATTACATTGATATCATAAAGAATCTGCTCTTTCTCTGTTAAAAGTTCATTATTTATTTTTTTTTATTTAATTAGTTTAGAATAAATATTTTTAGGTTTAATTCTTGTTTAGATAATTAGGATAGTCTAATTTAGTTAATAGTTAATCACAAGTCCTCGTGGGTTCGACATCCGACTTTTAGTCACTTTATTACTTGACGACNAGCCCATAACCCTAGATCGTGTTTATTACATTGATATCATAAAGAATCTGCTCTTTCTCTGTTAAAAGTTCATTATTTATTTTTTTTTATTTAATTAGTTTAGAATAAATATTTTTAGGTTTAATTCTTGTTTAGATAATTAGGATAGTCTAATTTAGTTAATAGTTAATTACAAGTCCTCGTGGGTTCGACATCCGACTTTTAGTCACTTTATTACCTGACGACCGCGTATACTTGCGTGTGCATTTGGCCGCAACAAGTTTTTACATTATATCAGAGTTATGTTGGGATATGATTCTTTGGGCTTAATTATTGTGTTGTGTTTCTCCCTTGTGTGATGGCTTCATTGCATTGCACTTCATGGTGGTATCTGTTGCGCTTGCGGGGCGGTTCTGTCATTTGATTCTCTTTAATTATTGGGTACATCAAATTTGTCACTTGTTCGGTTCACTTATTGCATGGTATGCGGCTCTATGTAGGATTTGTGTGGCATATTGGTATAGCATCTTGTATTGGATGAAATGAAGTTATTGGGCCTGAATTGAGTCCCATCAGATTTGATTAAGCTATGTTTGGAACTATAGTGTCTTTAGTCAACCTAGATTTTGGATTTGGTTCTTGTCGGGCAAGAGAGCTCCACGACTGGTTGGTGTGATGGGGGGTTATGAGTTTCTGTGTGTTTCTTTCATCATTGTTGTGTTCGCAGATTTGGAACAAGGATTTTATTGAATGGATGTTAGATACCGGTATTATATTTGCTATTTGAATGACTATTGTGGTCGGAAGCTTTAGCTATGTATATCTAAGTTATGTGG
>AWOL01S0022925.1:0-13756 GCA_000715115.1 Nicotiana otophora
AAAAAGGATCCAGAGGCTCAGTAGTGCTTTTTTTCATTTCTGATCCTTCGTAACTCTAGAAAAGCTAGGCTGTTCTCGACAAAACTGGATAAACAAAAAGAAAATAAGTATTTAGGTTATATATATACTGATAGTAGAGTAAATAATTTTTTTATCCTGTATAATAGCACATTAGTTATCGGTTTTATCAGGTTATCAGTTCCTATACTACTAATTATAGAGATTTTACTTGTTTAATTATTTCACATATAACGTAATTTTACACCATCCGTGCATATATCTTAAACTCAAAACCACACACACACACACACACATATATATATATATATATATATATATATGAGAAAATCAGTTGACGACAGTCACGACACCAAGAAAAATAGAATAGTCCTAATGAATCGTTAGGCTTTTAACTTTAAGAACTACGTACGTACTAATATGGTAAGTCTGGGTATCCCATTAGGTTTCATTTTTTTCCTTCCTTTTACCTGCATGTATACAGACAGCTACATAATGTGCGTGCAAAGATTTGGAGGTTTCTAGCTTTGATATTTTGCAGCTTTTGTTTTATGATTGACTTAGAAAAAACATTTTGAGATTAGCCAGTAACTAGGGTACAGGGGAACAAAATGATCAGAGGGAACTGTCTTTGACTGTGATATATTTTTGAGCTGCATTGCATGCACAAAGCAAGTTCCTTTAATTTGTCTTCCAGTGTAGACATTAGCTGATATGACGTTTTTACCACACAAGAGGGGTGATTTGAGTGGTATCCAATTTTTCGCGTGTAGAGCTTATAGAATGACTTATATGTGTTTCCTATATTACTGTTGCAGAATAATAAATGCGGAGAGTAAAGAACACAAGTATTTTTACGTGAAAAACACCTAGCTCAAAAGGTGAAAAAACCACGACCTACTACTCAATAGGATTTTCACCAACACTTCACTAAATCACTGAGCCAAAACAACATTTACAAAACTCTTTGTAAACCTAAGGATTACCTCTAATCCCTTTGTGGCAACCAGCCTCAGACTGTTGTGACAATTTCAAGTTAACTCTAACTTGAACGCTACACTCAGAGTACCTAGTACAAATGCTTCTAAAGAAAGCTGAAAGGTACAACTCAAATGCCCTATTACAATATAACTAGAATAAAAGACAGATACTTGGAACTGGTTCTTCTATCTGGTTTATGTAGCTGCAGGTTCGCACACTTGAATCACACAGGAATTGCTTGCAAAATGCCTTGCTATTTTGCTATCAACTCTCGTTTAACTTCAGTGTTTGTGCGTACCTATAAAATGAGAACATCCTGCAATTTATAGAGTTAGTAGAATAGGAAATAACTAGAGTTCTAATGTTATACTCTTCCATGGTGGAAGAGTTCTAGTTATCTTCAACTTCTAACTCATCCCTTATCTAGGATAGAGTTCTCTCGAGTAAGGAGTCCTTATCCTTATTATTTATGCAACCTTTTCGATCAGGAGATATTAGATATAACCACTTAATCTTATCTCTTTCACGTGCATGCCTTGTGCTTGAATCTGCCCGTGTCTGTGTACACTGTGTACGAACCTGGTTCATGCTTGAGTTCCTTTGTCAATTATCAAAACACACTTCACTTGGGCCAACAAATTTCCCCCTTTTGATGATGACAAACTATGTGCTTTTCATAAGCATAATCCCTGTTTCAACTCAGCTCAACATTAACACAATGTTAGAACACTTTTCATTTTAAAGTCACTAATCATCAAGGACTAGGTTCATTAGGTTATATATATCACAATCCAAAGTAAAAGGCACAACCTATCTTTCCCCTTTTGGCATCATCGAAAGTTGCATAATTATGTTAGATAACCAGATCTTAATAGATATTACTCATGGCCACTGGGCTACTTCAAATGCAATCATGGAATTAAGCATCATTTATCAATCTAATGATATTGGCCATCTAAGAAGCATCAACAAACAGTTAGAGCACAAAAATAGTTGATTGTCATTGATACTAGTCATCCACAAAGCATAAAGAGAAATAAAAATACTGGATCATGAGCAAAAGGAACAAATAGAAATTCCATCCTAGTTACTAGTTTGTCTAACTAGGCTAGGAAGGTTTCAAGGTTGGGAAGGACCAGGTTCTTGGTTTTTGGCCTAAAGTAGCTTCAGCATATCATGAAGAATGCCATTATTCTTCTCGTTCTCATTTGCAAGCTCAGCCCTGAGAGCATCCCTCTCAGTTTCTACTTCAGCCAGCCTCTTTTTCAGCCTCTCAATTTCAGCATCCTTAGCCCTACTCTCTTGCACCAAAGCTCGCAATTTGCTGTTCACAGGTACCTTGTTGGATGAACCGGGTTCTTAGGGAGTGGTGTGGACTTCATAATCACATGCAGTCAAAGTGTTTGCCCCAAAAGTCATCCTTGTTTGTACCAACTTCCCATTTCTTGAGGGGTACCTTGAAGTGTGTAATATAGCCGTGAGAATAAAATCATAGTGTATGAAATGAGTTTTGGTGCCAGTCAGAACCCTATCAAGAAGCTGGATGATAAACCCAAGCAAATAGATTTGCCTTCCATTGTCCAGACATTCCATAAGGACTAGGTCCATCAATGTGGCAATGTGCCTTCTTTCCTGCCTGAGCAGCACAACCTTGTTAACAAATTCGAAAAGCACTTTATGGGGTGACTTCATCACACATTTGTATATAGCCTTGGGCTGAATCTCTTCTTCATTGTCACCAAACTTCTTTGTAATGGCAAGTGATGTGGGAATATTTTCTAGGCTTGGCCATTTTAATTTTTTGTAGTCATTGTACCTTAAAACAGGTACTCCCAAAATTTCTCCCAACTCCTTGTCATCAAAACTCAAAGTCACTCCCTTTACCACACTGGTGACTCCGCTATTTGTGATCTCACAATTTGCCATGAACTCCACAATCTCAGTTTTGGAAAGCTTTCTATATATCTGAAGGACCATGTCCTTCCAACCCTGTAGTTGTAACTTTTCCAGCAGCATCATCATGCCTTCCTCCTCCAGGTCCCTGAGGAGTCTACCTTCCAAGATGGTTATTTTCCCAAACTTAAGCATCTTGTCCTTCTCTACATCAGATTCTTCTTCTTCTTCACTCTTTTCTTCCTCCACTACTTTCACTTTTTTAGACTTCAAAGACCTGGTTCTTTTTGCCAAGGTAGAAGGTTCTGTTGACTTTGATTTCGAAGGCGACTTCTTTTTGGAAGTCTTGATTTTTCTTTGCTTTTGGAGTCACAACCTCCACCTCTTCTGCATCCTCTTCATCATGAAGGACCATGTCCATCTCCTCAATTTCAACTGCCTCAATAGGCTCACTTACCTTCTTATCTCCCTTTGCTACAACTTTTCTTTTACTTTCTTTCAAGGCCTTCTCAAGTTCAGCCTTACTCTGCTTCTTCTGACTCCTTTTCAAATTTGCAGTGCTAGGAATTTTAACTCCTGAACTCTTTTTCCTTTTAGGATTGTAACTGTCAGATACTCTTCTTAATAGGCCTTTGAGGGGTTCTTGCACAGATGGAACAGGTTCTTTGAACCGCTTCCTCAACCTAACCAACCCCTCAGCAGCTTCTCCAGACCCACTCCCCTCTTTTTCTCTCAAGCTTTCTTCCTCTCTAGTAGATTCCTCACTCCACACTACCATAGCTCCTGTTTTTTCAGTCAAACTAACATGAGTGGGTGATGATTCAGCCACTCCTTTGTCCATTACCCTCACATCACCTTGAGCACCCTCACTCTCCTTTTATTTTCTCCTTTTATTTTTACCACCAATTTTTCCAGACTCAGTGGTCTCTACCCCAGCCACAGTTCCTACCAGAAAAAACCTATTTTCTAGATTTGCAGCAACCTCAGAGATTACTTCAGATGTAATTTTAGGGCCAGATGTTACCTGCTCTATTTCAGAAGAAACAGTTTATTCCCCCTTAGTAGTAGACTTAAATGATTCTTCAGATTTTTGGGGGTTCTTAGGCCTGTCTTGCTTTCAATTGTTTATCTAATTTCTTGGATAATTCACTCCCTGCCACAGTCTTACGAGCAAGTATATTGAATCTTCCTTTCTTAGAAAGAGGTGTGGTTGAAGGTATGGGTGTGGATTCTTTAGGTGGTGATGAGGGATTTCCAGATATGTTAGCCATTGATGGTTAGAGGATGAGAGAAGATGAGTATATGCGTGTTTAGTAGATGAGAGAAGATAGAGAGAATTGTTTGCCGGCTGGAAATTTAGAAGTGAAGAAATAACTAAGGCCTAATTAATATAAATAGGAAGAGTTTAATTGGGCAACGACAGCCTTTACAGAAGCTCAGAAGTCTTAATCAAACTGGGAGTCAGTTTGAAGAGACGTTGAAAAATCTCCCTAGAATCTAGGCACTTATTGCGTTTTGGGACTCTCTTTGGTGAAACTGGTTCATTTCATAACGGATAAGCTCAAGGAGGTTAGGATTAAATGGGACTCTCCTTTTGATCATAATTCAAATATAATTATTCCAAAATATGCAGAGTGGAGAGTACGTACCATGTAATCTTGATGAACCAGGTTCTTCACTGAGAATTCTCTTGTGTAAGGCTGTATTTTCCAAGAAAATAAAATTAATATCATTAGAGATTAATGAGACATTTTAGCACATGGCATAAGAGTATACTGATGAGAGTATGAGACCGGGCAAAATCTAATCTAATTATGTACAAAATTCACATATTTTCTAACCAATGTTTGAGTTAGAACTGGTTCCTTTTAGGTGATCTTAATCATCCCTACTTCTAACATGTTCCTTTCAAAGTGATCTCTACTTAGAGATTTTGTGAAGATATCAACTATTTGCTTGTCAGTAGCACAAAATTCCACAGTGATCAAACCCTTTTCATAGTTATCCCTCAAAAAGTGATGCCTAACATCTATGTGCTTAGTTCTTTTGTGATGAACCGGGTTCTTGGTCATACTAATTGCACTAGTGTTATCACAAAAGATAGGGATACAGCCTACATCAATTCCAAAGTCCATTAACTGTTGTTTGATGCACAACAATTGAGCATAACATGAGGAAGCAGCAACATACTCAGCTTTAGTAGTAGATAAGGCCTCAAAATTTTGCCTTTTTGGTGGCCCAAGATACAAGAGATGAGCCAAGCAAGTGTGCCATGCCTGAGGTGCTCTTTCTATCCACAAGAAAACCTATATAATCAACATCAGCATATCCCACTAAGTTGAAATTACTACCCTTTGGATACCATAGACAAAGGTCAGTAGTGCCTCTTAGGTATCTCAAGATCCTCTTGACAGCAATTAAGTAAGACTCCTTTGGATTTGCCTGAAATCTAGCACAAAGGTCTACACTGAAAATAATGTCAGGTCTACTAGCAGTGAGATATAACAGAGATCCAATCATTTTCCTATACAACTTCTGATCAACAGATGAACCAGGTTCATCTACATCCAATTTTGTGGATGTTGCTATAGGAGTGTCAATTTCTTTGGAATCTTCCATTTTAAACCTTTTAAGCAACTCTTTTACATACTTCTGCTGATGTATCATTATTCCATTTGAATTTTTTTTAATTTGTAAGCCTAAAAAGAAATTAAGCTCACCCATCATACTAATTTCAAATTCACTCCCCATTAGTTTAGCAAATTCTTTACTTAACTTATCAGTAGTTTCTCCAAAGATTATATCATCAACATATATCTGAACTACCAAGAGATATTTACCTTTTTCTTTCAAGAATAAAGTATTATCAATTTTACCTCTCTTATAGCCATGCTCAAGCAAGAATTTTGATAATCTTTCATACCATGCTCGTGGAGCCTGCTTGAGCCCATAAAGTGCCTTGTCAAGCTTGTACACATGATCAGGACATTCCTTGCTTTCAAAGCCCGAAGGTTGCTTGACAAACAGTTCTTCCTTTAGATAGCCATTGAGGAAGGCACTCTTGACATTCATCTGATGGAGACTGAATTCCATGTAAGCAGCAAAGGATATAAGGAGTCTAATTGCTTCTAATCTTGTAACTGGAGAAAAGGTCTCATCATAGTTTATGCCATCCTCTTGACTATATCCTTGAACCACCAATCTTGCCTTCTTTCTTGTAACTATTCCATCTTCATCAAGTTTGTTTCTGAAGACCCATTTTGTACCTATTACTGATCTGTTCTTTGGTCTTGGTACCAGATGCCAAACTTGACTTCTTTCAAATTGGTTGAGTTCATCTTGCATTGCATTCACCCAGTCTGCATCCTGCAAAGCCTCAGCAATATTTTTAGGTTCAATAAGAGATAAAAAAGCATCAAAATCACAAAGATTCTTCAAAGAAGATCTGGTTTTAATTTCAGAGGTTGGATCAGTAATTATGTTCTCAATAGGATGAGAACTTTGATACTTGTAAGGTTTCACAACCCGCTGGTTTCCCCTAGATATTCCTTCAATGTTTTGTTATTGAGGAACAAGTTCATAGACAGGTTCCCTCGAGGTTTGAGGATTAGTTCCTCTTTATTTAGTTCCCCCTGTCAAGTTGCCCTAGGTGGAAGGACCTGTTCCATCACCTGTTCCTTCGCTGGTGCAACTTCAGTCTGGGGTGTGGTTTTATTTGAGTTTCTTACCAGCCCAATTGCTTCATTATCATGTTCCTGGCTCTCAGAAAGAATGTTAGTTTCGTCAAAAACTACATGTACACTTTCTTCTACATACATAGTTCTTTTGTTATGAATCTTATAAGCTTTACTATGTGAAGAATATCCCAAGAATATTCCCTCATCACTTCTGGGATCAAACTTACCTTGGGAGTCTTTACCACTATAGTGAACAAAGCACTTGCATCCAAATACCCTAAGATGAGATATATTATGCTTTCTACCTTTAAGTAACTCATAGGGAGTCTTCTCAACAAGAGGTCTAGTCATGCACCTATTTATTATGTAGCATGCAGTGTTCACAGCTTCTGTCCAGATATGGGGCAGTTTACTAGAAAGAAGCATAGTCCTAGCCATTTCTTTCAATGTCCTATTCTTTCTTTCAACTACTCCATTTTGTTGTGGAGTCCTATGAGCAGAAAATTTATGATTTATTCCATGCTCATCACAAAATTCAGCAAATTTTGCATTCTCAAATTCAGTACCATGATCAGACTTAATTGATGCAAGTTGATTACCTAGTTATTTCTGAGTTTTTCTAACAAAAAAAGTGAACATGTCAAATGCTTCATCTTTAGATGCTAAAAATAATGTCCAAGTAAACTTAGAGTAATCATCAACAAGCACCATAACATATCTCTTACCACCTCTGCTCAATGTTCTCATTGGTCCACAAAGATCCATATGGACCAGTTCTATCGTCCTGGTGGTCCTTACCACTTTCTTACTTTTGAAAGAGGATCTTACCTGCTTCCCTCTTGCACAAGCCTCACAAACGTTATCTTCCTTGAACTTAATGTTAGGCAGCCCTATCACCAAGTCTTTGGAGACTAGTTTGTTGAGTTGACTTAGACAGGCATGTCCAAGTCTTTTGTGCCAAAGGAGGGGATCATTATCCAACACACTTAAGCAAGTGAGTTCATTATCTGAAAGTGTGGAAAGATCAACAATATATATGTTGTTCACTCTTTTTCCCTGTAAAACTATCTTGTCAGTGCTAAGATTAATCACAAAGCAATTTGTAGAGGTGAATGCTACCATATTACCTCTATCACATAGTTGTGATATACTTATTAGACTGTACTTCAGTCCATCTATCAAGTAGACATTCTCAATAGAGTGAGAATCAGTCTTACCTACCTTTTCAACCCCAATGATCTCACCTTTCTTTCCATTTCCAAAGGAGACATTACCTCCTTTAAGGTCCTCAAGTGAAAGGAACTGGTTCTTGCTCCTGTCATATGCTTTGAGCAGCCACTATCCATGTACCATATTTGGCTGCTCCCCTTCTCTTGGACCTGCAAAAGGAAATCAGGGGTTAGTCTTAGGAACCCAAACTAGTTTGGGTCCCTTTCTATAGGCAAACAGATGAATCAAATTCTTTTTAGCCCAACTTGGTAGCCTATTCTTCCCTTGAATAAATTATTTGTTCTTTTGACTTTCCTTTTCTTTTGCAGTGCATTCACTTTTATAGTGACCTGATTTACCACAGTGTGTGCAAATCTTGTTCTCAAGAAGTGTGAGGTACTTGCTTTTGGGATCCCACTTAGGTGCCGGGTTCCCAAAGCCAAGTCCTCTTCTGTTGCTACTATGGTGTTCTTGTAGCCATGAAAGTGCATCGGAGGACCTGTTCCATTTACAGATTCTGTCTAGCTCATGCTTGACTTTGCTTAGATTCTCCTTTAGAATTCTTACATGTTCATCTCTCTTGTACAACTCATCCTTCATTTTTCCTACATTTTGTTCTAAGGTGAGTTGTGTGTGATCAGCTGTATTATTGCCTGTTCTTAGTTTCAATTTTAGATTTTCAAATCTAAGCTCTAGGACAGTTGAGTGAAGTGCATGAAATTGGTTCTTCAACACAGTATTTTCACTTATAGCTTCACTAACCCTAAGTTCCAGGTTTTTGCATTTAGCCTTAAAATCACACATTCTTTAGACAGTTGTTCCTTTTCGTTGTTTACATCCTCAGATTCATCAATTAGTTCTAGTAGTAACTCAGATAACCTTTCTTTAGACAACAATTTAATCTTGTCTTTGAGATGAAGTATACTTACCTCAGTTTCTTCATCAGATTTTCCAATGTCCATAAGTGCTTGTTCATCCTCATCATCATCATCATCTGAGATTTCATCTGAGCTTTCTCCCCATGCAGCGACCATAGCCTTGGTTGATCCTTTGTTGTTTCTTTTCTTGGGTTGAACATGTTCCTTCTTCCTGTTCCTTCGTTCAGTTCTTTCCTTCTTCCATTCAATTTCCCACAAAGGACAGTTCTTGATGTGATGATCAGTCTTTCCATACTTGTAGCAGCCATCATTGGCTTGCTTCTCAGGAGCTTTTGACTTGCTATAGCTTCCTCATCTTGAAGAACCCTTTCCTCTCCTCAGGTACTTCTTGAAGTCCTTGGTGATCATAGTCATTTCATCATATTCCATATCAGAACCTTCAGTGATTCTGAGTGCCAAGCTCCTTTTCTTCTTAGGTACATCCATCTTCATGGTTTGTCTCCTAAGTTTATAGGCAGTGAGATTTTCAATTAATTCATCCAGTGAAAGAGTGGCAATATTCTTTGATTCCTGGATGACAGAGATTTTGCTCTCCCAAGTGATAGGCAAAACCCTAGTCAGTATCTTCTCGACTCTATCTTCTTCAGAAATAATGCTTCCAGGAGATTTTAGCTCATTTGTTAGTGTAGTGAACCTTGTGTACATTTCTTGAATGGTTTCTCCTTCCTTTATAGAAAAATTCTATACTGAAAGTATCATAGAGTTCCTCTAGATCTCTTCATCTGAGGTGTTCCTCCGTGAGCCACTTGTAGTGTGTCCCAAATTTGCTTAGCAGTGGTACAACTTTAGATTCTGATGTACTCATCTGGACCAAGTCCACAAAAAATCCATTTCTTGGCTTTAGCATTCTTCTCTCACTTCTTCAAGTCCTCACCAGTGCAATCCGCTTTTGTCTTTGGTACATCTACTCCTTCAGTATTTTTCTTCAAGGTAGCCACTGGACCATCGGTGACAATATCCCATAGTTCATAGTCCTCATATAATATGATCTCTCATTCTGTTTTACCACCAAGAGTAGTACTGGCCATTAAAGAGTGGTGGCAGTGCATCGTGTTGATCTTCTCCTAAGGTGTAAGCCTCTTCAAGGATAACCTGCTCTGATACCAATAGATATTTTATACTTCAATACCATACGGGGGGAATAATTTGTATGATGTCCAATTTTTCGTGTGCACAGATTATAGAAGGACCCGGTTCTTCTATGTGTTCCTTATACTACTATTGCGAAATAATAAATGCGGAAAGTAAAGAACACAAGTATTTTTACGTGGACAACACCTGGCTCAAAAGGTAAAAAAATCACGACCTATTACTCAGTAAGATTTTTCCCAATACTTCACTAAATCACTGAGCCAAAACAACATTTACAAAACTCTTTGTAAACCTAAGGATTACCTCTAATCCCTTTGTGGCAACCAGCCTCAGACCGTTGCGATAATTTCAAGTTAACTCTAACTTGAACGCTACACTCAGAGTACCTAGTACAAATGCTTCTAAAGAAAGCTGAAAGGTACAACTCAAAAGCCCTACTACAATTTAACTAGAATAAAAGACAGACACTTGGAACTGGTTCTTCTATCTAGTTCATGTAGCTTCAGGTTCGCACACTTGAATCATACAGGAATTGCTTGCAAAATGCCTTGCTATTTTGCTCTCAACTCTCGTTTAACTTCAGCGTTTGTGCGTACCTATAACATGAGAACATCCTACAATTTATAGAGTTAGTAGAATAGGAAATAACTAGAGTTCTAATGCTATACTCTTCCATAGTGGAAGAGTTCTAGTTATCTTCAACTTCTAACTCCTCCATTATCTAGGATAGAGTTCTCTCGAGTAAGGAGTCTCTTCTCCTTATCATTTATGCAACCTTTTCGATCAGGAGATATCAAATATAACCACTTAATCTTATCTCCTTCACGTGCATGCCTTGTGCTTGAATCTGTCCGTGTCTGTGTACACTGTGTATGGACATGGTTCATGCTTGAGTTCCTTTGTCGATTATCAAAACACACTTCACTTGGCCACCATGTTAAAATGCCTATGTACTTATGTTTCCTAAGCTCCAAATTCACTTGAAAAGCAGTGTACTTGTTTAATTCACAGTAGAGAAAGGTTATATATATTAGAAGAAGTAGCTAGGAGGAATATTATCAAATACACTAGTTTATAGTTGCGATAGTATGATTACTGAATCACTGAATTAGGTGTCAAGATAAAGCAAGGGAAATCGAAAATTACTTGAAAGAAAGTTATCGAAAAAGACCTATAATTTCTCTAAATCAATGCAAATATCGGTAGGAATAATACATAAGAGAACCATATCATATAGGCGATCGATACTAGTTTGTTAGACGCTTGCTTGTATGTCAATATAGAGATGTCAAATTAAGATATATATAATCTCTAAATTTTAAGGAACGCCCAAATGTTTTAAAAAGACAAACTTATTAATATATAGACGACATAAATATGAATGAAGCAGAAAAAATATAAATGATTTATATAATCACCCAATTGTTCTGGAATTGAAGCATGCATCGTTGATCGATTGAATGACTATATAGATAGCTTTTCTTCTAATGCTAAATCTCCGTAGTTTCTCTTACCATAATCCCAAAACAATATTATATATCTCCCTAATATAAAAGAATTTTACTTCATATTTTATCATAAAAAGAGGATTATTATATTACACATTCCTTTTCACATAAATCAAAACAATTTTGGGGATTTCTGATAGGGCTATCAAATTCAAGCCAAAGGGGGATGTAGCATTAATCTTTAATTTGCTTTAATGTTAACCTAGCAATAAGAAGTTCAATTTTTTAAAAATCCTTTTAAGTTATATTGGCTAATATAAAGTATCAGTTTCTATAGATCTACTCAATATGGTGGTGTACGGAATTTATACACTATTACTATATGAAACTAAATTCATTAAAATTCTAGTCTAGATATTCACTAATAAGGTGTCGTACTCCTCCCTTTTTCTTCTTATTTCTCTCTACCTCCTCCTACCAAATTTTTGTGACTCAATTTTGGGTATGGAATGAAGCAAATGGATATATCATGTTAGGATAGAGTCCAGGTCTCTCGAATAATCCTCTCCAAAATATTTTGTAATAATAAAAAGTTTGTTATGTGTAGATCTCAGCTACCACATAGAGCTTTACACGTTGAGGATTTATCCTCCATGTTTGTTTAATTTAAGTTTTCCACAATTAAAAGAATCCGAGTATAAAGAAAGAGAGGTACATGTCATGAAATAAATCCTATGAATATTTTAAAATGAATATGATCACGAGATAGGTTATTGCTTCATAAAATGTAATAATCAATCTATTACTAGCCACCATTCGTTAAAGTTCATAAATTCCTTTTATCTTTTTCTGTCTCGAATTCAATTTTTTCTTATCTCTTTTAATTCATATAAGCACATAGATATATATCAAAGATAGAAGGGATAATGATGGTACTGCGATTCACACCATCTGAATTCCTAAAAGACATCTCATAATATAACTCAACTGCACATACACCCAATTATTTTAAATCAAATGCTTACATCTTCATTATTGAGATTCAACAAACATATAACAGTATTATCCCTACTATTCAAAGTCAAACACTCAAACCCCTATTATAAGATCAACCACACATTAAATAATGTCCATACTAATTAAGAAAATTTACTTTGAAGAGAGAAGCAATAAAAATGAGAAATTCCTATATAAAAACATATATCTTTAAAAAATAACAAATAACTTACATGTCCAAAATGCAAGCAGGTTATTATTAGTAACCGAATATTCTCAAGAAAATATTATTCTCTTTTATACCCAAAGGTGTAAATATAAATTCTCAACAAATATATTTATTCTCTTATTAAATTTTGTAAAGATAAATTATAAGGACTTTCTATTTGTAATTTTAGTTAATTTGTGTTACCCGTGCTAACACAACCTGTTAGGCAAATCAAACGATACAAATGTAACCAAAGCGGAAGATAATTATATAAAAGAAAGAGACTAAACATACGAAAATCTAATACAACTACCCCAAGAACTAGCGTAACAAGTCATGGCTACGAAGAATAGAAATATCACGCTGATAAAAAAAACACATCATCTATTTAAAACATATAAAATAAGTGTACAAGACCTTAAGCTACCACGTACAATCTAGCACCACGCATTTGGAACGCTCATAGCTAGATCTCCTACTGCTTGCTCACAATCTGTCTCCAATTTATATCTGCACACAAGATGCAGAAGTATAGTACACTAATACATACTCGGTAAGTATCATCAACAGTCCTAATGAAGTAGTGACTAGGGTTTATCGGCAAAAAATTACTTTATAAACTTGTGCAGTTATTATATCTAACAGTAGTAAAAAATAAAAATAACATAATAAGATATGCATGGTAAAAGCATATAACAATATTATAGAAAGATCATATGAAGTGATGCATATCTCAGATAAATAAGTTCAATGCATATATTAATTTATCAAAATAACATATATAATGGTATGCACAATTCAACATTTATATAAAATGCAATCACTAAAGCCTCCAGATGTTTATGCATGATAAAGACTCAAACATAATAACAACTGGTATTCTCCATTCACTGACACTCGACAGTCGAATATACATGNTACCGAATATTCTCAAGAAAAAATTATTCTCTTTTATACCCAAAGGTGTAAATATAAATTCTCAACAAATATATTTATTCTCTTATTAAATTTTGTAAAGATAAATCATAAGGACTTTCTATTTGTAATTTTAGTTAATTTGTGTCATCCGTGCTAACAAAACCTGTTAGGCAAATCAAACGATACAAATGTAACCAAAGCGGAAGATAATTATATAAAAGAAAGAGACTAAACATACGAAAATCTAATACAACTACCCCAAGAACTAGTGTAACAAGTCATGGCTACGAAGAATAGAAATATCACGCTGATAAAAAAAACACATCATCTATTTAAAACATATAAAATAAGTGTACAAGACCTTAAGCTACCACGTAC
>AWOL01S0022929.1:9043-25913 GCA_000715115.1 Nicotiana otophora
GTAAGTGATTCTAACTCGGATTTGGTTAATATACATGAATATATCACTGATTTTATCATTTAATTAGTACTTTGAGATGGAAATTTGGAAAAATTGTAGAAACTTCATAAACCATAAATTGAGGATTTGAAGGTCGAGTTGTGATCGGAATTGACTAAATTTGGTATGGTTAGACTTGTGAGTGAATGAGTGTTCATATTTTGTGACTTTTACCCGATTCCGAGACGTGGGCCCGAGTCGATGTTTTAGGACGGATTTTGGAGTTCTTATTAAAATTTTGATTTCATTAATTAGATTAGTTTATTATAGTTGTATTTATGATATGTAATTGTTTTTGGCTAGATTTGGGCCATTAAGAGTCGGATATTCATGAAAAAGGCATTATTACCGATTGATTGAGCTTGGTTCTAGGTAAGTGGCTTGCCTAACCTTGTGTGAAAAAAATCCCCTTAGGATTTGGTACTGTTTGATATGTGAGTGCTGTGTATATGAGGTGATGAGTACGCACACGAGCTAATTGTTGTAAAAACAAAACCCCGACTTATTTTACCGAGTAGTAATTTATTCTTTTTTTAAATTGAGTTATACTGTTTAAATGAGTATTAGCATGTCTTCATTCTTATTTGAACTATCCCAATATGTGTAGCTATCCTGTTTAGTCTAATATCGCATGTCTACATGCTTTAGCTGCTTAATTGAACTCTGTGAAGCATGCATAGTTGATTTTCCTGTTTTTCCTTGACTTGTACTTAGTCTAATTTGTAAGATTTCGTGTTGTAATTGTCGAGTTCTATTGTTGCGCTGCATATTTACTTTGGGACTACGGAACGGTATTCCGGGAGATCCCCCTGTACTGCATATTTACTTTGGGACTACGGAACAGTATTCCGGGAGATCCCCTTGTACTACATATTTACTTTGGGACTACGGAACGGTATTCCGGGAGATCCCCCTGCATATTTACGTTTTGGAATACGAGGCGGTATCTCGGGAGATCCCATGTTGTGTTTCTGTGTACTGAGCTATTACCTTCTATGATTTCATTGTTGTTAAATTTCAGCCTTTATTTTATTGCGGTATTACACTCTATATTGTTTTATTATATATTTACCAATAGGGACCTGACCAAACCTCGTCACTATTCGACCGAGGTTAGGCTTGGCACTTACTGGGTACCGATTGTGGTGTACTCATGCTACTCTCTGCACATGTTTTTCGTGTGCAGATCTAGGTACTCCTTATCAGCCGCACTATTAGTGAGTCGGGACAGCTTTGGAAACTTCAAGGTATATCTTCCGCGTCCGCAGACCTCAGAGTCCCTTTCTACTCTTTCTCATGTCCATTATCTTCTGTATTTTTCCTTTGTTAGACTCTGATATATAGAGACACTAGATTTTCCTTCTGTAGTTTGTGATTCATGATGTTCCGGGGTTTGGGATTGTTGTGTATTTTTGAATAGTTTGTTGAATTTATATTTTTATTTCATTATTCCGAAAAATAGTAGGCTTACCTAGTTGTAGAGACTAGGTGCCGTCATGACGTCACACGGAGGGGAAATTGGGTCAGGATAATGGAGTTGCCTCCCTTTCAGAATTTGCACGACAATCCAGAGATGCTTATCATGATCTTCTCTATTCTTGGAATAGAATAAATGTCATCAATAAACACCACCATAAATTGATCAAGATAAGGCTTGGATACACGGTTAATTAGATCCATAAATGCAGCAGGAGCATTTGTCAAACCAAATAGCATTACCAAAAATTCATAATAGCCATACCTGGTCCTAAAAGTAGTTTTAGGAACATCTTGCTCCCTCACGCGCAATTGATAATATCCAGACCTCAAGTCAATTTTTGAGAACAAGCTGGCACCCTTCAGTTGGTCAAACAAGTCATAGATTCTAGGCAGTGGGTATTTGTTCTTGATTGTTACCTTGTTCAACTGTCAGTAATCAATGCAAAGGCTAAGAGTGCCATCTTTCTTTTTCACAAATAAAACAGGAGCTCCCCATGGAGAAATACCGGGATGAATAAAATCTTTCTCAAGAAGTTCTTGCAATTGAGCCTTCAACTCTTTTAATTCAGCTGGAGCCATTCTATATGGAGCGATAAATAGGAGTAGTTCTAGAGACAAGCTCTATAGGAAGTTCAATCTCCCTTTTTGGAGGCAACCCAGGAAGATCATCAGAAAATACATCAAGAAAGTCGCACACTATTGGTATGTCCTTAAGACTTGGACTCCCCAACCGTGTATCGACTATATGAGCAAGATAGACATCACAACCTTGACAAATCTTCTTCCTTTCCAAGACTGCAGAAATAATATTAGATGTTAATGACTTTTCTCCTTGAACTACTATGTATGAATATGCAGGAGTTCTAAAAGTCACTTGCTTCAACCTACAATCAACCAATGCATGGTACCTATGGAGCCAATCCATACCAACAATAACATCATAGTCTTGGAAGGGCATTTCAAGCAAGTCTGTAGGGAAGACCAGATTTTGAATCATGAATTGACAATCTCGGTAAATCCTGTTAACAACAGCCTGATAACCTAATGGACTCGTGACCAGCACATCAAAGTCAAGTCTCACAGATTTAACAGTATCAGGAAATGCAAGTGATGAGCAAACATAAGAGTGAGAAGATCCAATATCAAATAATGTAACAACAGATATGCCAAATAAGTGAAATTTACCAACAACCACGTCCAGGACATCTTGGTCATTCCTCTGTCTCATAGCATAGGCTCGTGCAGGAGATCTCGACCCACTAGCATGATTAGCTCCACCCAAACCCGCTGCTTGCACATTTCTAGGTCTTGCACCGCTATTAGCTTGAGAATGAGTAGTGACAAGCTTTTGAATTGAGCCCTATGTATGTGTATAAGAAAGAGGATTAGGATTAGGACAATCCTTCACTTTTTGATCCAAACTTCCACAATTAAAACAAGCACCAGAAGCTCTTCTGCAGGCACCATAGTGATTCTTCCCGCACTGTGCACAAGTTGGTGTATAAGTTTTGACTTGGACATAACTTGGAGTATTAGCAGTAGAGAAATTTGGCTTATTCTACTTATGATATGATGACTTCTGTTCACTTTCAGTCTTGGAATAGTCAAACTTTCCCTTCTTGGATGGACCGCCATAATCTGAATTACCCTTCATAAATCTGTTTTCTCTCCTACTAGCTTCTTCCTTGTCAATTCTTTCCCAAGTAAGAGCAGCTGAAATTAGCTTGGAAAAATCCTCAAGTTGCAAGATTGCCACAGACTTTCGAATGTAACCATTCAAACCTTCTTCAAATCTTCTGCATTTGTCTCTTTCACCATCAATAATACCTCCAGCATAGCGAGAAAGCCTGAGAAAGTTTTGTTGATACTCTGCAATAGACATACTCCCTTGTCTTAAATTAAAAAAACTCTTTTTTCTTAGCATCACAATAGATAGGGGGACATATTTCACACGAAATGCTTTCACAAAGTAATCCCAAGTCAGCACCAGAGGTTTTGCTTTTGCATTTAGCACACTTACCTACCAATCATAGGCATCGTTTTGTAAAAGAGAGATAGTATACTTAAATTTGGCATACACTCTAGTTGTTCGTAGACCGTCTCCATGTTCTCGACCCATTGTTCAGCTACCGTGGGATTAATAGTGCCTTCAAATTCAACTCCACCCATTTTCCTCATCTTCTCAAAATTTATTTCACTAGGTTATGACATTGTCCCAGCCAACTGACGAAAGCACTCAGCCATCTGCTGAAATGGAGGATTCATAATAGGAGTACTATGACCCATTGCTCTTGTATTATTTCCCATTCCATTTTCACTAACATGATGATGATTTAGGTTAGGCAAGAGTACCCCATCTCCTTTCTGGAGGCGAGGTGGAGCATTATAATAGGCATGACTTTCATCAACGGATTCAATAGCTCTATTCGAAGAAGAGGCCTTATTAAAATTCCTATAAAAGATAAGATCACACTGCATTAGGGACATGTACATGATCCATATTCACAAGTAATACATCAAATTACATTAAACAAGTATGCAAAAATTTATAATCTCCAAGTCATTTTCAAGAAAGAAAATAACAAAAAATATTAGGTACGATCACAATAAAAATCCTAGAATCACAAACCTAGGCTCTGATACCAAAACTTGTAGCAATCCCTTTGGGAGGGTGCTACTTATGAAACAAATCTAATTTACTACTTACAACATTAAGACGATATTAATTAAAAAAATATTTAGAATAATTTAGTAGCGGAAATAGGCCCATGCGATGAGGTCCAAAGTGCAATATTTTTATTTTTGAAAATACTCTACATAATTTATTTTTTAAAAAAATGAAATACAATGTCAAAATATCAACATAAGGTGATATAACCCTTCTTGAATAATTAACACGTTAAAGCAACTTCCTAATAAAATTATACTTTCATTCAACATCACTGCAAGTTTGTATTGTACATAAATTTCAAACTATCGGGTATAAAAAGGAAAACCAGTTTTCTCCTTTGTACATATTTATAAGACAAAGTGTATATTCAGGATATTATAAGACTTGAATTATTAACACACCCTAAAATAACAATATAAGTTACCAAATTCAAGTTGCAAGATTTTGGTCTTAAGATCCAACAAGCCTCCAAATAACATACATAAGTGTGACATATATATCATGTACATGTCCCAAAACTATACAAAACCATGGTGCATAGGCAAATGTGATCTCTATAAGTGCTCCCAAAAAGACTACTTCATAAGGCCATCTTCAAATTGTATCCCGTACATTACCTATGATAGAAAACAACTATCGCTAAGCATAAAGCTTAGTGGCGTATAAACTTTGGCCTTGGAGACATTAAATTCTCCAATTTCCATTTTCAGTCATAGGTAGCTCAAATTTAACATAATTTAAAACAAGTGAACAAATATATTAAAAGTATCAAATATCAAACCTTGAAGTATTTCTAAATATCAATAACAATGTTCAAGAGTCGGGAAAGCATATATTATCAATCCAAGAGAGTTTGCCAAATATCTATTTTTCGCCCAATATGTACGTCATGCTATCACACTAAGCATGATCAGATATCAAGATGGAACGAAACCCCAAATCAAGTAGGGTCAAAACCTAATAGTCAAGAGAATCAAGAACCATATTAAAAATGGCTTTCTAGTTCGTACTTAACACAGACAAGTTCCATAATTTAAGACGAACTACAAATTCAAAGTCAAGATAGCAAAAGATCCGAATCAAGAGGCATGCCAAGATGAGTGACAAAGTCCCAACAAAAATGCAAAACGATCAAGCAATCCGTACGAGTGGGCGATTTAGCGAATATCTTACAATACTTGATATAACACGAATACAACGATATAAATTGAAGATAAGAAAAACATAAAATATCAGGTTATTTCAAAATATTCCAGCAAGTAAAAAGAGTACAAAGTTTATACACAAACCTTGGTGTTTTACCACAAAACAGTTCATCCATAACTTAAGGACGTTCGAATCATCTACGCCATAGACAAACCAAATCCGTCCACTTCCTCAAACACTTACCCTTAGATTTTACAAGGGTATATATACCCTAAATACATAATCAAATATATATTTAAGTTTAGTGATTTAACATGTCAAACTAAACATGATATTGGTGAAAATTACCCAAAATATTTGAAATAAGAATTCTGGACAGTATCACTATCTTATGTTGTGACTCAGTTTTGAAGATGAAAAATGACAAACTAGACTGTATGGTCTTCATTGCAGTTGTAGATATATGTCTTATCGTTTCAGAACATCTTGAATCACCCCAATATCAGTTTCTTACAAAAAGTTATGCTAAAATTACTAACAATAGTACCGGAAGTATTTTTAAAACTGAAAATCTGGGCAGCACCTGCCCTGTGCTTTATGATACCTTTTCGGGTAAATACAGACAAACTTAGATTTTGGTTCCTGAATAAGAGTTATAGATCTAACAACAACAACAACCCAGTATAATCCCACTAGTGGGGTCTGGGGAGGGTAGTTTGTACGCAAACCTTACATCTACCCTGGGGTAGAGAGGCTGTTTCCGATAGACCCTCGACTCCTTCCCTCCAAGAACTCCCCACCTTGCTCTTGGGGTGACTCGAACTCATAACCTCTTGGTTGGAAGTGGAGGGTGCTTATCATCAGAGCAACCCACCTTGTCAAAATATTAGCATGTGAAAGTGAATGTTGGACCTCTAAGGTCAAATACTCTTCAAGAGGAATGTTGTAGAAATGCATAGATGTACTTTCATACAAGAAAATACAATTTTGAAATCGATGTGAATTTAGGTAAAAAGTAAAAACAGAACATGATGGAATCAAAGGATTCCTACAGGCAAAACTAGCTAGCTGGATTAAGGCTTAGCTTTTAGTACACTTACATATGCTATGATACTTGCCAAGAGTCTTTTTATTCTGATTAGGGGCTTGTATGTCTATGTTGAGATAAGTGTGATACTGAGAGACCATTAGAGAACTCGTGTGTTGTCTTGAAAGACAAATTAATAATTATTGGAATGTAATAGGAGTTAATAGATAGGATTGAGTACAAATGATTCATATATCAGAATCCTAATAGTTTGAAATTGAGGCGTAGTTACTAGTTAATTGATCAATTGATATNTATGTACGTCATGCTATCACACTAAGCATGATCAGATATCAAGATGGACCGAAACCCCAAATCAAGTAGGGTCAAAACCTAATAGTCAAGAGAATCAAGAACCATATTAAAAATGGCTTTCTAGTTCGTACTTAACACAGACAAGTTCCATAATTTAAGACGAACTACAAATTCAAAGTCAAGATAGCAAAAGATCCGAATCAAGAGGCATGCCAAGATGAGTGACAAAGTCCCAACAAAAATGCAAAACGATCAAGCAATCCGTACGAGTGGGCGATTTATCGAATATCTTACAATACTTGACATAACACAAATACAACGATATAAATTGAAGATAAGAAAAACATAAAATATCAGGTTATTTCAAAATATTCCAGCAAGTAAAAAGAGTACAAAGTTTATACACAAACCTTGGTGTTTTACCACAAAACAGTTCATCCATAACTTAAGGACGTTCGAATCATCTACGCCATAGACAAACCAAATCCGTCCACTTCCTCAAACACTTACCCTTAGATTTTACAAGGGTATATATACCCTAAATACATAATCAAATATATATTTAAGTTTAGTGATTTAACATGTCAAACTAAACATGATATTGGTGAAAATTACCCAAAATATTTGAAATAAGAATTCTGGACAGTATCACTATCTTATGTTGTGACTCAGTTTTGAAGATGAAAAATGACAAACTAGACTGTATGGTCTTCATTGCAGTTGTAGATATATGTCTTATCGTTTCAGAACATCTTGAATCACCCCAATATCAGTTTCTTACAAAAAGTTATGCTAAAATTACTAACAATAGTACCGGAAGTATTTTTAAAACTGAAAATCTGGGCAGCACCTGCCCTGTGCTTTATGATACCTTTTCGGGTAAATACAGGCAAACTTAGATTTTGGTTCCTGAATAAGAGTTATAGATCTAACAACAACAACAACCCAGTATAATCCCACTAGTGGGGTCTAGGGAGGGTAGTTTGTACGCAAACCTTACATCTACCCTGGGGTAGAGAGGCTGTTTCCGATAGACCCTCGACTCCTTCCCTCCAAGAACTCCCCACCTTGCTCTTGGGGTAACTCGAACTCATAACCTCTTGGTTGAAAGTGGAGGGTGCTTACCACTAGAGCAACCCACTCTTGTCATGAAATAGATTTCCAGAAATTCTTAGATCACTTAAAACGGAGCTCTATACAAAAAGATATGAAGAAAATACTAATAGCTGTCTAGTATAAAAACGGGTTTAGTAACTTACCACAAAAGAAAGGAGCAACTTGAGCTTCACCAAGAACGAGTTTTGCTGGTTGGTTTAGTGGAGATTTATAATGGTTTTCATGAAGTTTTTCAGGTGATAAGAAGGAGAGAAGGTAGGGGTTTTCTTTGTCTTGAAAGAATGAAATATGAGAGGAGGTTATGGAAAAGCAAGTCAACCAAAGTAGTATNTCTGGTTGGTTTAGTGGAGATTTAAAATGGTTTTCATGAAGTTTTTCAGGTGATAAGAAGGAGAGAAGGTAGGGGGTTTTCTTTGTCTTGAAAGAATGAAATATGAGAGGAGGTTATGGAAAAGCAAGTCAACCAAAGTAGTATCTAAACTTTGGATAAATATGAAAATGTGGCTTCCCAACCTACTAAATATATTTAGATAAATACAAAAGGGTGACAGCCCAAAACTTTAATTATATAATGTATTTAATAATAATTCATCAAAATAATATTAAGTGTTACACATAACAATACCATGAAACTTCTTTGTTAATATTAACACAACCCAAAGTGAGGAATTTTCATATATTGTCAATTTCATGTTTAGGAAGTGCGAAGTAAAATATCTCCTCATTATAAAAATGCTTAATCTAGAATGCAAATATCAGTAAAAATTTGGGGTGTTACAGTACTAAATGGGTACGCTTTGTCCATGTAAAAGCATTTTAGGACCCAATCTGTATAGGCAAATTGATGGATAAAGATCCCGTATGCTAAATGTTCAATTTGCAGACTAAGACAAAGTTTTGTCTTTCCAAGATCTTTCATCCCAAATTCTTTCTTAAGATATTCAATTGCCTTTTGGAGCTCTTTTGGAGTTCCAACAAGATTTATGTCATCAACATAAACAACATAACAAAATTTGATGCCATTTTCTTTAAAAGAATTCATGGACAAATAACATAATTTATGTAACCTTCTTTCAGCAAATATTCACTGAGGCAATTATACCACATACGCCTAGATTGCTTTACAAAGAACTTTGTAATATGATTGAATACATTTCCCGAGATTTAAAATATGCTTCAGTCATTTTAAATCGTTCAGGAATTTTCATGTAAATTTCATTATCAAGTGAACCGTACAATAAGCTGTAACTACATCCATTAGATGTAATTCAAGCCTTTCAAGCCTACCACGCTTTAGGCATGCTTTAGGTTCACTAGCTATCATTAGGGGCGTACAAGTCAAACCGTCAAGCCAAACTAAACTGACGAACCAAGTCAAACCGAAGAAAAAAACCGACTTGTAGTTTGGTTTGGTTGGTTTGGTGTTGGAAAATAAAAAACCGATCACTCTTGGTTTGGTTTGGTATTAACAAAAAAAAGTCAAACCGAATCTAAACCAAACCAGCATTATTTATATATAAATTTAAAAAAATTTATACATAAAAAATAATCATTAAAATCTAATTTGTAAGTATTTTTTAAACTATTTTATAGTTTTCAATGCCTTAATATATTATTTATG
This sequence comes from Nicotiana otophora, assembly GCA_000715115.1. Taxonomy (NCBI): domain Eukaryota; kingdom Viridiplantae; phylum Streptophyta; class Magnoliopsida; order Solanales; family Solanaceae; genus Nicotiana; species Nicotiana otophora. The sequence continues at coordinate 18,458 of AWOL01S0022929.1, forward strand.
TGTGAGCTTGTAATCCACTAAGTAGATTATATCTTCATAACCTAAATCCCAAGCCCAAACTAAAACCCAATAAGACAAAAGACAATAAANTCACAACCTAAATTTGAAGCCCAAACTAAAACCTAATAAGAAAAGACAATAAAATAGGTTATTCCTTGTCTTCATTCTTCCGTATCTTTCCTATCTTCCAACTCCAAAGTCAAAAAACCACAAATAGTGAAAACCCTTCCATCCACTTCACGACGAGCTTCCTTCTTTGCAATTCCGAGCCTCTGTTCATGTTTGTAATTACATATTAGTCTTACTACTCCAACACAATTTGGTAAGCTAAAGTATCTGATTAAACCAATTATGTTATTTTGTCCCTTTAAATTTGGGTATAATTATTATCTTAGATTGTTGGTCCTGAAATTTGATGTTACGAGTTGTGTTCTTTCACTCCAATATTGCACTTACATTTGTGATGAAATCACTGCTTAATGTTAAAGGTTCTCTAAGAAGGAATGCAAGCTTCAAGACTATCTAGAAGAAATTAAGAAAATTGAGCAAGTTGAAGAAGGTAATTTTATATATTTAATTCGTAATGAATTTGATTCTATCTTTATATTGTTTAACATGTAACTATTGTTTTTTCAGAATGTCCAGCTGACCCTTTGAGTATTGATTAGTTTAAAACTTCAGTTAAATAAAATAGTGTCAACCTATTCATGGTGCTTGGCTGCTTGCTGCTTATTTCTAACTTTTGTCTTGGCCAACTTTAATTAACTTAATATGTTTTGTGGAACTACAAGTTGTGTTGTAGCTTTGGTTTATCACATGTTTGTTGTCATTTTCTATTATGGAAGGTCTTGGAATTATGATTCATACGAACAATTACTATTCCTCATATATTATTTTAATAAATAGTAATTATGCGGACAATTGGTGATGATTTGATTTCTTTTTCAAACATAATATAACTAAAAAGGAAAACCAAAAATAAACTGAAAAATTGAGGAAACCGACAAAAATCCAAACCGAAAAAATCGAGTTTATGTTGGTTTGATTTGATTATAAATTTAGTAAACCGACATAGTTGGTTTGATTTTCGTTTAATAAACAACCGAACCAAACCGCCTCACGTACACCCCTAGCTAATCATGATAGTAGATGGTCCTGCTGGTACATCAATTCGGATAGGCACATTCTCTGCAGGGATATGTGACTTCGTTATCCTTTTCAAATTAGTAAATGCGTCTGGCATTTGATTTGCTATATTCTATAAAAGGATGATCTTCTGGACTTCCTGATTACATATAGGGGTACGTGGATCAAAATGAGATAATGATGAAACTTTCCATACAACTTCTCTTTTGATTTCCTTTTTCTCTCCCCCTAATTGTGGAAAATTTATTTCATCTAATCGATAATCTGCAAATCGAGTAGTAAATAAAAATTCTATCAGTGGTTCAAGATAGCGAATAATGGAGGGTGATTCAAACCCAACATATATTCCTAACCTTCTTTGGGGGACTATCTTACTGCACTGTGGTGGTGCTACTGACACATATACAACACATTCAAAAATCCGTAGAAGAGCAATATTTGGTTCATGACCAAAAATTAATTATGACAGAAAATATTAATTATNAACACATATACAACACATTCAAAAATCCGTAAAAGAGCAATATTTGGTTCATGACCAAAAATTAATTATGATAGAAAATATTAATTATAATGTGTCGGTCTGAGACGAACAAGTGATGATGCATGCAAGATAGCATAGCCCCAAATAGTAGTGAACAATTTTATTTTTATAAGTAGCGGCCTTGCTATCAATTGCAAGCGTTTAATAAATGACCCTGCAAGGACATTTTGAGTATGAACATGAGCTACAGGATGTTCAACTTTTATTCCAACTGATAAACAATAATCACCAAAAGTTTGAGATGTGAATTCTCTAGCATTATCAAGGCGAATAACCTTTATAGGATAATATGGGAATCATGCACTTAATCAAATTATTTAGGCTAATAGCTTTGCAAACGCTAGGTTGCGAGATGATAATAGGTATACATGAGGCTTCCTTGAAGATATATCTATTTGGACCATAAAATATCTAAACAACACACTTGGTGGGTGAATAAATCCACATATATCCCCATGTATATGCTCTAAAAAGGAAGGGGATTGAATGCCAACCTTCATTGGTGATGGTCTAGTGATCATTTTGCCTTGATAACAAATATCACAAGAAAATTCATCATTTGTAAGTGTCACAACCCAATTTTATTTTAGGTCGATGGCGCCCAACACCGTTGCTAGGCAAGCCAACCTTAAGCAATCTAGTGATTTCCCATTTTAATAAGTTTTTCAAGTAAATAACTTCCCTTAATTTAAAAGATTTAATAAATAATAAATTTAGAATAATTAAAACAGAAGCAGCTAAATGCAGTGGGCTACTAGTAGAACCAGTCCATGGCAGTCAAGGATGGCGTGATACGGAGATAACTAGTCCATGCCGAGGATAACCTCAAAGTCAGCCATATCGAGAAACAGGAGATCCGCTCTAGTCTCATAACCACAGAATGTGACCACACATGACCGATAGATCCTATCCACAACAACAGAATCGCCCACAGGAGTGAACACATAAACAGGAGTACCCAAGGACTCACGAGGAATATCCAGGAAATGGGCAAACAGAGATGACACATATGAATAGGTAGATCCTGGATCAAATAATACTGAAGCATCCCTACCGCAGACTAGTACCTGTGATCACGGCATCTAAGGCCACTGCATCTGATCTGGTCAGAAAAGCATAGAACCTAGCTGGAGCACCGACTGGCTGGCCTCCGCCTGTCTGAACAGTAGCTGGCTGACCTTCCCCTGCCTGGCCTCCACCTCCAGGACAGCCCCTACCTGCCTGCCCTCCACCTATGGGCGGCCAGACGGCTGGTGCTGTAATCATGGGCTGATGACCCTATTATACTGCCTTGTCCCAAAGCCTGGGGAAGAACCTCCGCACATGACCAGGATCCCCACACTCGAAACAACCTCTCGGTACGGTGATTTGCTGTCCTAAAGTCTGACCCTGATTGCCTGAATACCCACTAGAAGAACCCTGAATGGCTGGTGGGCGGTAAGGACTCTCTGGAATGGCACTGAAAGAACCCTGAATAGCTGGTGGGCGGTAAGAACTCTCCGGCATGACACTGAAATAGGGTTGCACTGGAGCACCCCGAGGAGGCAGCGGTGCTGGATATGTGAGCCTGCTGGGCTGACCCCTCATGAACTGACCTCTGCCCCCAGCCGAGGAACCTCTAAACTCTCCGAAATAACGAACCCTCTTGTCCCGTTGCATCTGCTCTCTACCCCTCTGACAGTAACCCGCAATCCTCCGAGCAATCTACACTACCAGTTGATAGGAAGCCCCCATCTCAACCTCTTGGGCCATAGTAGCCTGAATACCTGAGTGCAACCCCGCAACAAACCTCTGCACTCACTCCGCCTCAGTAGGAAGTATCATAAGTGCATGGCGAGACAATTCAGAGAATCTCGCCTCATAATCGGTCACTGACATCTGACCCTGCTGGAGCTGCTCAAACTGGAACCGCAACTCTTCCTTCTGAGAGGGTGGGATATACCTGTCCAAGAATAGATGTGTAAACTCGTCCCAAGTCATGGGAGGAGAACTTACTGGTCTGCCAAGAAGATAAGACTGCCACCACCTACGGGCCCTGTCCTCTAGCTGGAAAATAGTGAAATCCACCACATGGGATTCCAATATCCTCATGTTTTGCAGTTTGTCCCTGCACCGATCAATGAAGTCCTGGGGATCCTCATGTCGCTCACCTCCAAAGACGGGGGGTGTAGCCTAGTCCATCTGTCCAATAGCTTTTGCGGCTTTCCGGCCGCAACTGGTCTAGGCTCAGGTGCCGCTGCTGCAACTGGCTGGGCATCACCCATGGGTAGTGCACCCGAGGTCTGATATACGTCAGCCGCATGACCTGGAGCCTGAGCAGTAGGGGTATGTTCTCCCCCTCCCGCCTGAGATGTGGCTGGGTCAGTTGGAAATAAACCAGCCTCGGTCATAGTATCCATGAACTGTAACATACAGCCCATAACCTCCTGAAAGCCTGATACTGACATGAAATCGACTGGGGCTGGCTCTGCTGCGGGCACCTCGCCCTGCTCCTCAACAATAGGATCTTCTACTGGATCCGCTGATGGTACAACTGGGGCAACTCTGGGATGTCTTCATCCCCTATATCGGGCGGGTGCTCTTCCCCCGCCTCTGGCAATAGGGGGAGCATCCTCTCCTGGGGCAGGAACGACTTCTGTGCACGTTCTCACCATCTGTGAGAGAATAAGAGGAAGAAACTTAGTACACCATCAACTGTACGATAGAAGATGAATAAAGAGTGGTTTCCTAACACCCTACAACCTCTCAAAGATAAGTATGGATAGCTCCGCACCGATCCGCAAGACTCTATTAGGCCTTCCCGTAACTTGTGAAACCTACGTGAACTTAGTGCTCTGATACCATGTTGTCACGACCCAATTCTATTTTAGGTCGAGATGACGCCCAACACCGTTGCTAGGCAAGCCAACCTTAAGCAATCTAGTGATTTCCTATTTTAATAAGTTTTTCAAGTAAATAACTTTCCTTAATTTAAAAGATTTAATAAATAACAAATTTAGAATAATTAAAACAGAAGTAGCTAAATGCAGTCATAACCGTATAAATAAAGCTAAAACCACAAGTCTACTAGTGTGTGCCAAGACCTGGTGTCACAAGTGTATAGGCTACTAGTAGAATATACAAAAGAGTACTATACAGTTGCGTGAAACAAAATAGACAGAGAAATAAGGCAAAACGAAGACTTCGGCTGCTGTAGGACGGGCTCGAAAGGCAACTCACCGTAAAGTCTCGCAGTAGTAATCAAGCGTGCGCGCCAAACTAATATCCAAAAGTACCTACCTCAGGTCTTGCACATCAAGTACAGAAGTGTAGTGTGAGTACATAAACAATATGTACCCAGTAAGTATCCAGTCTGACCTCAAAGAAGTAGTGATGAGGGGTCGACTTTGACACTTACTATGGGATAAAATAATATGCCAAAATTTACAAATGAGCATGGATTTCATGAATAATACTGAAAACCCAATAACAGTAAATAATAAATAATCCTTTCACAAGTACTAAGTCCCAAATTTATTTTTCACTATTTAACAATTTATATCTCAAGCAAATGAAGCAATATCGATTATAAATGATTCCAAAGATGTATCATGCACAAATTATACCGAGGTCGTACAGCCCTATCCAACATAAATATTTAAAATGTGCACTGCCGAGGGTCGAATGGCTCGAACCATAGATGCATCTATCTGCTACCGAGGCATTCGTCCTGCTCCATAAAGAAAAATACTTTAAAGAAACACAAATTCCCAATAACAGTCAAGTGTTCCATTCACAACTTCAAGTAAGTGAAGTTTAACCTTTTACAAATTCCTTTATAAGTTTCCAATCTAACTTAAGCAGTTAAATTAACATTTAAGGGTGCAAACATCTCAAGTATAGCATGATATGGGTCCTAGACTACCCGAACAATAGCATACATTAGTAGCTACGTACGGACTCTCGTCACCTCGTGCATACGCAGCCCCCACAAATAGAAACACATGCTACTCAATTCACCTATGGGGATAATTTCCTCTTACAAGGTTAGAAAAGAGACTTACCTCGTCTTAAAGCCTACTTTCCGATCCAAGATTGTGCTCAAACCCTTAATTTGGTGCCAAACGACTCAAAACTAGTCAAATATTATATAAAATGATCAATACATGTTCAGAAGTTCATATCTTAACTATCAAAGTGATTTCCCAAGCCTATTTGAAAAATCCCTAAAATTCACCCCAGGCCCACGTGCCCGGATTCCGAAAATTTTCGGAGAAAGTTGTTACCCATAACACTATGAACTTAAATATATGAATTTCACTAGATTCCATAACAAATTTCGTGGTTAAATCTCCTTTTTATCAAAACCTAGGTTTTCACCTAAACCTCAAGATTTTCACTAATTTACATGTTATAATCTACCCATAAGCTATGTATCGAACTCACATTTGATAGGAATTACTTACCTCAATTAGTTGATGAAAATCCCCTCTTTAACCAACTCCAAAATCGCCCCCAAGAAGTGTAAGAAGTGGGCAAAATACCTAAGTCCGGTATTTAAAACAACACCACTGCCCAGCAAATATCGCACCTGCAGTGCCGCTTCTGTGGAGGAAATATCGCAAGTGCGATCCTCCCCCAGTCGGCCAATATTCGCATTTGCAGAGCTAGAGCCTCTCCTGAGCAACCGCTCTTGCGACCATCGACACACGCCTGCGGACATAGCCGCTTCTACAATTTCCCTCATTGCACCTGTGCATTCGCAGGTGCGCAAACTCGCACGCATCTGCAGGTCCATGGCCAAATTCTCCCCGCCGCTTTTGCGGCACGAACCAAGCATCTGCGGGATCGCACCTGCGGCCTAAGGCTCACAGGTGCGGTTACACCAAAACTGGTGCAACCAGTAGCCCTCTTTAGTTTAGAACTCAATCCACGTATCGTTCGAACGGCATCTGGGGCACCCGAGGCCCCGTCCAAACATACCAAGAAGTTTGGAATCATAAAACGGACTCGCTCAAACTCTCGGAACGTACAAAACAACATCAAAGCTAAGAATCACACCCCAAACCAATTGAATTAAAATATGAATTACAAGTTCTTCAATTTACTCCCAATGCACCGAAACATATTTAAACTACTCGGAATGACACCAAATTTTGCGTGCAGGACTTAAATGATGTTACAGAACTATTCCCGGTCTCGGAATTCCATTTGGACCACGATAACATCAAAACCTACTTCGAACCAAATTTAAAGAACTTCAAAAACCTTCAAAGAACCAACTTTCACAATTAGGCGCCGAAATGCTCTCGGGTGATCCAAAATCCGATCCGAACATACGCCCAAGTCCAAAATCATCATATGAACCTATTGGAACCTTTAAATCCCGATGACGAGGTCATTTACTCAAAACTTTGACTGAAGTCAAACTTAGCCTCTTTAACCAATATTAAAGAACTAAGTGTTCCGATTTTAACCCGAACCCTTCCAAATCCCGAACTAACCTTTCCCGTAAGCCATAAAACAGTAGAAGCATGTACGTGGAGTCATTTTTTGGGGAACTGGGTTCTAAAAAGTAAAACGATAGGTCGGGTCGTTACAATAAGAATCTTCAAGTTCTTTAATGGATGTCCGCTAGAATTTTTAATAATTCGTCTCTTCATTATTGATTCAGGATAGCCCAAACGGCCATGCCAAAGCACAAAAGTATTTGAATCAGCAAACTTTTGGTTTACGATAAAGTGTGCTTCAACTGTACTAATCTTTAAATAGTATAAGCCAGAAGAT
>AWOL01S0022931.1:2876-31052 GCA_000715115.1 Nicotiana otophora
ATGTATGTCGGTGCGCCAGACACGACTAGAGGCGTGTTCCTGATCGGTGCGACTGGAGGTCACACATTAGAGGTACCAGGAGCAACGTGGAGGCTGTAGTTTGGCACATACTCTGGTGGTAGAATGTGGTCGCTCGTTTCATGGAGCGGTGGTTGAGTAGCCAGGGGTACGGTGGAAGTTCCCTCTGAGGGACCCCGGGGTGGAGGCTGACAAGACACCCAAGCTTGATATACATCAGACAATTGCTGTCTCAATTTTCTTATTTCCTCCAACTCTTGTTCAACTGATTGACCCTGGGGGTCGTCACTGATCAACTCGATCTCATCATCGTTGGCCATTACTACTGCTCCCTTAGATCTAGTGAAGTAATAGTGTGTTGCCAGTTTCACCACAAACCAACCACCATAAGCTTACTACGTAAGAGACAACAAACGTGTCAGGGTTAAGCATTTTATAGATATGAATCACACATAATGTGCCATGTTCCTATCATTGTCACTATTTCTATCATGCTTTTGGAGGTTTCATGTTTCATTCCGGCTTATGAGGTTGCTTCTTATTGACGCTCTTATTTTCTTCTCAATTTTTTTACTCATGCCTCATTTTGATCCCTCATCGTAGAATCATTGAAAACTATTTTGATCGAACCTTTTGTGGGTTGCCTACGTATCATGTTGCCGCATGAATCAGATCATTACGTAGTTCAGGAAGATTAGGAATAATGTAAATAAACTAACTCTTTTTTTTTACTTTGAGTTTTATTTTTTAATTTCCGAAAGAAATACTTATATAAAAAAAATATTTTTGGTTTTTCAAATTTTATTTATTTATATTTTTAGAAATTTTGAAAAGAGAAGTATTTTTTTTTTTGTTTTTGAGTTTCGATTTTTCTTTCGGAGAAAAACTTCTAAATAAAAATAAGCATATTTTTGAATTTTGATTTGGTTTTCTTTTCGAATGACACACTTATAAAATGAAAGAAAAATATTTTTTGTTTTAAATATTTTTTTATTTGGGAGTTTCTAAGGAAAGTCTTCTAAAGAAGGAATTAAAAATAAATATTTTGGATTTTTATTTTTTTAAAAAATAATTTTGGGGCCGAAACCGATGAGGTTTGCCTACGTATCTCATATCCGGTAAGAATCAGACCCGCGTAGTTCGGTGGATCAAAAATAAAATAGATAAACTAACTCTTTTTTTTCATATACAATTAATCCGACAAAAACTCCTAGCAAAGAAGATATTTTTTTAAAACAAATTTTAATGTTTTTTTGTTGGAATTGGTGAAAGAAAGACTTCTAAAGAAGAAAGAAAATATTTTTGAATTTTGATTTTTTTTTAAATTTCAAAAGAAAGAAAATATTTTTTTGGATTTTGATTTTGGCTTTTAAAATAAGAAATTGAAAGATTTCGTTGAAATTGTTCGTTTGGAAATTTCCCGAAAAGCTAATCATAGGTTCTTCTCTCCATCGGAACAATAGGGCCGTTATGCTCATTACTNGAACTGTACTATCGGAACTGTGCTCTGAAGATTGATTTAAAGTAACCCAGTCAGATGTCTCAGAAAGGGTAGTGATCTCCCCCTGAAAAGTATCACGACCATAAAGAGAAGAAAAGGGGGATTGCATGTTGATAACAGAAAATGGCAATCTGTTGATTAAATACACTATAGTAGTGAATGCTTCAACCCATAGATGCTTTGGTACTCCATTATTTATCATCAAAGTCAAAGCCATTTCAACTATAACTATATGTCTCATCAAATAGCTCTTCCACTTCCAGTGGTCACATAGTTACAAACCCAAACAAACAATAAAAGCTAAATGGAAAAAGAAAGGAGTTTAGAACTAAACTATTTTTGACTTGGAAGACAAAGAAGTGTGATAAAGATGAGACCGTATAAAATGAATATTCATCAAATTGACTATTTTCCGATTTGTTCTTTCGTCGATAGGGCATTTGAAATACAAAATCTAGAAAACTAAATCAAAATCTAAGACTCAAATCTTTCTATTGGTACGTAGACCAAATAATACAATGCAAGCAAAAGTTCCTAGATTCATGGAGATATAGAACAGCATATAAGTTATCATGCTTGCATATCCATCATTTGAGTCTCGAACAATTATTCCAATAATTACATATCCGATTTGGCCTATGGACGAATATGCAGGCTTCCTGCATATCCATACAAGACCCGAGTAGGCGGGTCGAGGTCCTACGAGGTACCCACTACTCGGAGTACCCTCCCAAAAGGAAAAAGGAGAAAGACTTATTTTTTTTAAAAAAAGGAAGGAATTAAAGAAAAATATCTTTTTGGAATTTTGAAAATTGGGGGCCGGAACCGATGAGGTTTGCCTACGTATCTCACATCCAGTGAGAATCAGACCCGCGTAGTTCGATTAATTATTTTTTATGAAAATTAATCATTAAAAACCATATGCACTAAACCACATCATTTTTTCTCTCTTCGTTCAACTGATATATGCTAAAGCCAGTCGACATGCAAGCCTTCCAAATAATGCAACAAGTAGCACGTAACATGACATAATAGTCTCAACAAAGCCTGTCCTAAAGTACTCGACCTCTGTGTCGAGCGCTGCTAAGTCAAATGCACATGATGCAAATAAAGCGTAGCCTACTAGGGATATTCATTGCTTGTGGCTTGTTCTTCTAAGTTTGTAAATCCTAAATGAGATGGTATCTAGACCTGGATTACCCGGGCGGACAACCCGAGCCGAGTAGCGTCAAGCGTCACCAGTAATAGAACAAAACTGGCTAGCTAACGACTCTCCCGCCTAAACACGTGTGACTAAATCCTTCACCAGAAGCTGGTAGGCTAACTGGCTTTATCTCAAGACAGAAATTTTGTGATGATGGTAGGCAAACACAACATAACTAATTATCAGAAGACTCAGAGGGATGCGAGAGAAGATACAATTTATATGTACAGTTCAACAATATCAAAACGGTAAAAACTCGATAAGTAACACATTAGGCCCAAATAAATCACAATATATACAAAAATTAACAAAGCCAAATAAAGTCAATGTACAAGTTCGAATTCTTGAAGTCCCCAGCAGAGTCGCCAGAGCTGTCACACCCCTTTTCTACCCCCGAAAAGATAATGTGTGCGAATTATTGTGGATGGTGGGTTAAAGAGTTTCTCCAATTAAAGTGACAAACTTGAATAGAGATTATTTTATTTATAGAGTCTCCACTTGGAATTGATTTTTTGGGTGTTCCAAGTCACCTTTTATTTGAATCCTTAGTCAAAGGAAAGTTTGACTCTATTATTATTGATCTGCAAAAATAAAGTCCGGATAAGGAATTCTGTTGACCGGGGAGAAGGTGTTAGGCATTCCTCGAGTCCCGTGGTTCTAGCACGATCGCTTTATTGACTTAACTTGGCTTGAATATCTGAATTATTACATGTTTTAGAACCTTTTATACATTACCGCTTTTATTATTTATGAAATTTGTTTGAACAAGTCGCGATGTCGCGCACTCGTTTGTTTTTGTGCACATTGCGAATCGTGCCATGTGAAACGTACCCGCGATTTAAAACATGTTTATTTTATTATTATTTTAAAGTTGGGGTCAAGTCCCGTATACGTGCACTTGAAATATGGGTTACGTATCATGACTATGCCACGAGAACCGTACCCATAGTCACGATAATTTATTGTTAATCGCGCCTATAAGCATACTAGCGATGTATATTCATGAATATTTTCCTAAGCTACTTTAATATTGACCGTGAGGCTCTTGTTTCATGGATATAACATTGTGAAAATATATGTAAAGTTTCAACGATATTTAATCCACATAGTAGTTAAGGACATCATATGTAGTTACAAAAATTGGACAAATCGGTTTAGGAAACGGGCCAGCATGGATCGACTTATTTGAGCCCATTATCGTTCTAAAGAAATCTGATTTTAAGCCCCCATCTATTCCAAATTAAAGGCAGCCCACTATCTATTAAGTTACCATAGGCCTAAAGTTCTATCAACTAAATATCTCAATAGCATATGGTCCAACGTTGCAACATCAGAAGGGCTAGAAAATAAATATTCTTAAGCTACTAGATAATCATGCTCACACTCATTAATTTAAACACATAAAATAATCATTCCAAACTCAAAACCAATCATGGTATCCAGCAAAGACTTGACCAGCAAGTTCAAACAACATAAAATTTATAAGAAAATATATAATCAACAAAGTGAAGAGAGAGCCTTTATTGTTGAAAAGTATTCTCCAAAACTTGTACAAGGGCAACAAAAATTTCTAACTGATTGAACATGGTAAGACTCAACGTCGACTGCCAAAGCCTCAACGACGACCTCGAAACTGGTCGAACTCAACTAACTGAACATTGGACAAACATTATCGTGTTTCAGTGATTTTGGAGTGAGCTTTATGGATGCTTTGAGCTGCTTTTCGACAGTGTTTCATTGAATTTTTCATGCTGGTTTTGGGACAGACTCCAGGTTGTTTTTGCAGATGTTCACAACTGTTTTTGCTGCCCCTTTGGGGTGGGATTTGAGCTGGTTTTAGGGAGCAATTTCAGCTGTATTTTGGCTGATTTTTTGGTGCTTTCTATGGAGTTTTACCTCCTTTTGGGGCTGGTTTGAGAGCTATTTTTGCTGCCCTTATTCAGCAGAATCCAAAAAGTTGGTTTGGGCGCGTCCCCTGTTTTTAGGGAGGGGGTCCTCGCCATTTTTCTTGAAAGAGGGACATATAGGGGGTTGTGAGTGAGGACAAGCATGAGGGACAAAGAAAAGTAGAGTGGGGACAAAGTGTGGGGACAAGCATGAGGGCAATCATGGGGACAAGAGAAAGTGAAGTGGGGACAAAGTGTGGGGGACAAAGAGTGGGGACACGCGTGGAAAGATGAGAGCGAAAAATATTCCAGCACGATAAAAAATTAGGTGTTCATAGTAACTAACTAAAAGAATTTTAATTTCTCGATTCCAAATCTTAATAAATCCTACTACTATAAAGCATAAAACTAAAGCAGCCATTTCGATGCACCCCACTTAATTATGTCCATGTCCCCTCCATAAAATTATGTTTTTCACTTTTGAAGATTAATTTATCTCCTTCACCTTCTTTTGTTAGTGTAAAATTTCTGTCAAGCTAATGATCTTTTCTTCCGCTTTCCGCAATGTGGACTATTTTCCTAACCTTTCTTGACTAATAAATTGATCAGCATATATCTTATCATCATCCTCTAACCAACTTTGGCACCCCTTTTATCACGATCCATAAAATACAAGCTTTTGGCTTTAAGGGGGGAAAAGAAAATATAATTAAAGAAAAACGACAAGATTAAGAAACAAGGCATTTTTGAGAACTTTTCAGAAGGAATAGAATTTTTCACTTAGCAATATCTCTTTTGGTGGGATGACGCCAATCTTCAATAAAAGTTGGAAGAACGAAAAAGCAGAAAATGAGATAAAGAGATGATGATGCTCATCTGATGAGGCCAAAAAGTCTCTGAAAATCATATCTTCAGGCAACCTTTTTAGGGAAAAAGATGCATGAATTACACCCAAAAGATGATGCTAGAAGCAATGAAGTCCAGAAAAGGTTTAAAAAAGAATCCTGTTGTGCTCTTATTGCTACATTCTTATATGTTTAGATGAGTATTTTGATAAGTTGTCAGAAATTATCAAAAATTAATAACTTCGTCTCCCTAGACCCTAATAAGTAATAAATAACACACGAAGAAAGAGTAAATGAAAATTATATATAGTAGCAAAGTTTTTCATACAATATACTGTAACATCAATACCAACTGATTACCTGCGGATTTTTTAATTACGTATTGGTTGTTACTTGTTACTACTGCAAATATGATATGTGTACAGAGAAGTCTCTCGTTGTTGCATTCCTCTTTCTCTGTTTATATAGTATGTAACTGAGAAAATTAGAGTTGTTTGGAACATAGTCAAAGAGTCAATGTAGGTTGTTTTGACTATTTCCACTACTATAATGTATGAGCTGTTTGGTATGCTTCAACGGAAATTTTGTTTGAAGAGAATCCTGGAATTTGTGAATTTAATAAAAGAAAATAAGAATGTAATTTATAATAACTAAAATGTATGTATCGTAAGGTAAAAATGGCAAATTAAGTAAAATGGAAAAGTTCAAACAAATTATTACAATTAACTTATGTTACTATAAAAGGATTTCAAAATAAGTTAACGGATTATTTGCACTAACTAAATGATCTTTTTCTGAAATCACACTTTAAATTATGTCCTTGTTAAGTGAACTAAAATTTGCATTTAAAAATAGTCAGATTGTTGAAATTTTGTTGCTTTTTTTTTTTAGCAGAATAAGTTGGATGAATTTCAATTATAAATTTATATTAGATTGTTTAAGTTAATTAGTTGAGAAATTTTAGGTTTTTGAATTTTAAATTATGTGGATTTCTGTTCCTAATTGGCTATTTAAAGCTTTATTATGCTTAATAAAATTATTGAGAGACTTTTTCAATTAATACTTTAAATCTTTTTGCAACCCCATTTTTTAAAAAACCAACAGAAACAAAGTCATATAACTTTGTTTTCTCACACAAAAATCATATAACTTTCACTATCTCATACAGAAATCACAGTGACCGAAAAACACAACTTTTTGGTAGTATTTTTTATTTTATTTTTATTTTTTGTCTAATAATAATAATCCAGTTAAAATAGGAATGACCCAACCCAGCTCCACCGACCCGATCCAATACCCGTAGATATAAATTAAAATAATACTAAAAGTGAATCCTCCGAAACACAATAGTACTTCTATCTTTTTATTTTTCTTTTCAAGATTTTTATTCAAATTAATAATATTATTATTTCAAGAGCTCTCTAATAATTCAAGTTTCTTTTTTTGTCTTAATCTCATACATTCTGAACTAAAGTTTTTGGAGGGGGAAGAGGCGGGGGGGAAGGATTCATTTTGAGTATTATTTTAATTTATATATATGGGTATCAGATCGCATCGGGTTAGGTCATTTTTATTTTAAGAAAAAATATAAAATTAAGCGGTGGATCGAAACTAATTGCATTCGCTAGCCAAAAATTATATATATTTCTATATATATATATATATATATATCGGCTATTATTTTTTTGAGCAGCTAAAGATATATATTTCTCTTATCGGGTTATTATTTATTAGACGGAAAATAAAAAAACATGAAATGAGAAAATATTACCAAAAAGTCGTGTTTTCAGGTCACTATGATTTTTGTGTGAGTTAATAAAAATTTTACGATTTTGTATGAAAAATATAGTTATATGACTTTGATAAAAAAAATCATAATTATATAAATATTTGTGAAATTTACCCGTTAAATTATACAAGAGAGACATAATTTAAATAGTGGCTTCGTAAAAGGTCTTATTTGTGCGAAAGCGATCATGTGTTTATAGGAAGTCCTTACACGGTCTTAGTGCTTCTTTAAACTTCTTGAAAACTCTGATAACGAAATAGTTTGCATTTAAATAATTGATAGTACTAACGTACATCAACCACAAGTGATATAAAGAAGTTGAACTTCATCCGTTCACTTTTACTTTATTATGAATTTTGTACCCTTAAAAAATAATAAATAAATTACATAATTTATCATGATAAGCATATTATTTGATATACACATATTTTTAATAAATTTAAATAAACAATTTAAAATTAATTATTAATACTATGAATATAATAAATAAAAATTATCTTTTGTTAATATATTAAAAATAATAAATAATAATAAAAATTTATTTTTAGAATGCTTATATTTGACAGATAAAAGTGAAGGGGGAGGAGTCAGTTGGACGGAATGTTAAAAATAGGAAAGAAGGTAGTGGGAGAGAGATACGTTTGTCGGTGAGTTTTGCAGAGGTGGCATTATGGAGATCATCGTCATTATCATTAGAGCGATATTGCTGACAAACACTCCCGTCATCAGGGGGCTTCTTTCTAATTTAGTATCAACACGTGTACTGCCTCGTATTCCTAAAACTGCACACTCTGTAACCTCTTTTCACTTCAGCGAGGACTCTCTTAGCTCCTCTGCACGCAATTCCACAGTCCCTTGCCGACCTAAGGCTAGATTTTGGTTGGTTAAGAGACAAGACATCCTAACTTCTAACTGTGTACCAATCAAGCCTAGCTATAGCTATTTATAACAACAATAAATTTGGTGTAGTCCCACAAAGTAAGATTTGAAGAGGATAATTTATATGTAAATCTTATCTTACTTGCTGAAGGTAGAAATATTGTTCCGATAAACCTTCGATTAAAAAAAAAAAAAAAAAATACAGTAAGTACAACAAGATAAGATGATAAGAAAATTGAAGTGAAAGAAACAATAGTAATAGAATTCTACGGCTAAGAAAATATGAGACTAATACTAATAGTATGAAAAGGATACACGATCGACTATCCTCTAACCTTCTACATGTTTGACTAAAAAGTATAATTTTCGGCTAAAGTTATTATATTTATGTAATAATGAGTTAAACCTAGTTAACGATAATATCTCTAGATGCGAGTTTTGAAAGTGTGTGTGAGGTAGGACAGATCCAACAGAGGGCCAATAAATAATAAGCATTAAAATAGTCACAAAATATAAGCAATAATGGAAGAAGGGCTGATAATAAATAGCAATAAATGGCATTTGAGTAAATAGGAGGAGTGATTTACCAAATAAATAATGATCTAGGTGATTATTCCTCCTAACAATGATGAGTGACAGACAGATCTTAAAACATTCGAAATCTTCTTGGATCTGATGGAAAAATGCAGGATAATGTAAACAAGAATCTTGATAAAAAGATGTTCTTTGTATCACATGCCCATATTTATTATCTTTTTTCCTACTTATATGGCACATACCCCCAATAAACCCTAATAGAGAATACCCAATAGAATATTCTCTTTAATATCATACCCTAATAAACTAGCCGTTACAACTCTGTTTACGACACTTGACATCGACCATCTTCCGCATCTTGACCATGGACTTTGTCATCTCCTGGTCGACCTCGGCTGACTCTTTTCTCGATACTGCTTAATCCCAAGTACTGAGGCGGATTTTGACCCATACAGTTAGTCCCTCCGCTTATTAAGGCTGGCCTCGGGCGACCTTAATGAGCGGGTTTCGTTTACTGAGGTTGGCAAAATTTGGGCGAGCGAGTCGAGCAGTGACGTTTCGGACGAGATGACATCGTGACCTTTCGTGAACTGCAGCTTTTGGGGTTGTGTCGCTTCTGTACCAAAATGACGTCACGACGTCATGCGTCATTATGGTGCATTTTTCCGATGCTCTGCGTCGTTTCCTGTGCGACTATCAGTTAGGGGCTGCCGTTTCAACTCTAGTGTTAGGTAATGATGGCATAGTCTCTTGGTTTTGGTGCCTGAATCCTTATAAAGAGAGGTGCAACGACGTTCGTTTGCTCCTTATTTTTCTCATAAAGAACCTTGTGCCTTCTTCTTCTTCTTCTTCTTCTTCTTCTTCTTCTTCTTCTTCTTCCCTTGGTGCATATCTTCCCTACTGGTCTTAACGATTCTCATTACCTCTCATACATCCTTGCCTGAATATCCTCTATCAAGCAAAAAAAATATGGTTAATGTATCCTCTGGTTCTGGTGCGAGAATTGACCCTACCCCTTTGGCAGTGCTTATGCCCATCGCGCTGATGGCGTCTCTGTCGCCATTGAAGATGAGAATTTTCCCATGGTGGAAGAAATAATTCCCCGTAATGAGAAAGTAAGGTCTGACTTTTCGAAGGCGCCTGAAAGCAAGTCCGATGTTTCGAAGTTAGTGATGAAAGAGGTCGATTTGACTGAGCTTAGGGCAAAATTCAACATTCCTGCCCACATCGATCTAGTCCCGGTATGGCGCGATATGGTAAAACTTCACCGCCCCGGGTATTGCGCGTTCTATGTATACCCTTTCTATGTTGGCTATACACTTTCCCTTCTCCCGTTGGCGAACGAATTTTGCCGCTACTATGGTGTTTGCCCGGCTCAACTCTCCCCATACATCTACAAGCTTATTAGGATGCTCACAAAGTTTGCGGAATTGGTCGGGGTCGAGGTCTCACTCCGCCATTTGATGCATCTCTTCGCCCCTAGCTTCTACAGGGGGACAATGTTGCACCTTCGTCATCGAGGAAGTAAATGCTTGGTGGTGAAGATGGACGACAAGGCAAATCGTCAATTCTGGCTCAACTACCTTTTTGTCAGAACCGAAGACGTGGTTCCAAACGCGGACGACTTCCCTTGGACTTGGAATTACACTCGTAAGTATCTGTTTTTTTTTGTTAAAGCACTTGATTTATTTTGGTCGCCGATTCTGACATTTTGTCCCTTCTTCGTACAGCCAAAACTACGCCCCCTCCTTTGATTGGGATATTTTGAACTGGGTTGGCCAGGTTCTGCCTCACATTGTTGTGATTCATGAATGGCCGGGCTTTCTCAAGAAGTTCGGGCCTGCTTCTTCCTTGGCCGGTGAGTTCAGTTGTACAAATTTTTGCTATCTCGATCTCATGGTCGCTTACTCGTTGCAGTTTTATTCTTGGTAGTGATAACCTTCATTCTTTTTCAGTTCGAGGATCTTTGAGGAGGCCGAGGGCTCCTCCTCCTGCATTTCGTAAGAGGAAGGCTGATTCTTCTTCATAGTCTATTCCCATTGTGACCGTAGCTAGGCCTGCCCGGTCATCTACTTTTGTTCTTTCTTCCACCGCGGCCAGGCCTGCTCAATCGTCGGCCCCACCTGCTGCTGCCGCAGTATCAGCTTCTTCTCTGCCTGCAGACATATCGGCAGTAGAGCTTTCGGCTTCCCCTTTGTATCGTCTAGTGGATGAGGAGGAAGAGTCATCGCCGAGCGGTGGGAATTCAGTTCCCCGTAAGAGAAGGCCGGTTGACGTCGGTGACGGGATTGCCAGGGATGTGGATTCAGCAAGGGGCGACTTTGTTATTCGTGAGACGGCAACAATAGTGCTTGGAGACGACGTCGAGTTGCCGTTCGAGATTCCGCCATTGGCTGAGGCCGCAGAAGGCGTATCCCTTCCCGAAGCCACGATGGAAGCTAAAGGGCCATCAATGAGAGTCCCTGATATTTTGCGGCAAGATGAGCCATTGGACTCGTGATCGGCTGAGGGTCTTCCTTCGCCGACGGACGGGAAAGGAAAGAGCGTTGCCGAGGATGGTTACGAGACGGGATCTGATGTTGACGCCGATGAGGTGAGGATGATGGGAGATGGATTTACCCGACTCGAAGTAAGATTGGAAGGGTCCACGCAGACCATTGCGATCCCCATGGATCGAGATTTGTTGGTTAATACGGAGTGTGATTCCTTCCCTTGGTCCCCTCTGTTCCAACGTGGAGGGTAAAACCCTTGAAAAGCTGGATGACGCTACCTTATCTAGAAGCATAGCCAGCCTCGCTCTCAAGGTTTACTTTTCGACTTTTTCATTTTTGTTTGTTAAGTTTAAAGTTTATGCTTCATTCTTACTCTCCGTTTTCTTTTTCTCTCTTTCAGATTGTGATTTTGGAAATTGAAAGCGCCCGAAGAGAGGAGAGGCATAAGGCTACTTTTCTGAAGATGGAACGGAAATACCGCGAGTACCATGACAAGTACCACGAGATTTGTAGGCAGTTTGGTGAGGGTGGCAATTTTCGAGCTCTCCGAGATCAGCTGAAGGAAAAGGATGACGAGCTGGTGAGGGTCATCGAAAAATGCAGCATTCTTGAGGGGGTGCTAAGGGATAAAGAAGAGGAGTTGGAGGTTAGTAGGGGGGTCGAGGATCAGTGCGGCGATCTCCAAGCCCAGGTGGTCTCACTGCGTACCAAGCTCGAGGAGTGTGAATTCAAAGAGGATTCTTTATGGCAAGGTCGCCGAGAAGGCAGCGGATCTCGAGAAGGCGGAGTTAGCTCAGTTGGGGGCTATGAGTAAGTCATAGGCTTTGGAGATCGCAATCTGTGTTCTTTTTTCCGAGCGAGAGAGCGCCTTGGAGACGGCCAGACTAAAAGAAGAGCGGCTTGATGAACGGATTGGAGAAATAGAGAAAGAGGCTTCTGGACTGTGTGATTGAGTCACCGCTCTTAAGGCCGAGACGGCATAATTAATGGCCCGACCATCCTTTTCCCGAACTCATAATTTCCCTGATGTTCCTCGGGATTTGTACGAGGAGTGGATTCACGTTGAGGCCCAACTGGAGGGCGGGAAGCATTTCAGAAGTCGTTTTCGAGGATGCTCGTATTAAGCCATGTGAAGCTCGGGTTGCTTGTGGTTATGATCCTACTACACCGGAGGCCGATGATGGTGAGGGGTATGTGGGCGTAGATCAGATTAAAGAATAAGGACGAGTATCCTGAGGGCGATGGTGATGGTGAAGGTGAAGATGGGGGTGGCTTAGGTGATCAGACCGATGGTGTTGATGGGCCTGGTGGTGATTAGCAGTTTTTCTTTTTCTTATTTTAGTTTTGCCACAGGCTCGTGCGTTTTTTGTAGGTGTCGTTTTGAGCCTTTGTAAAAAATATTCTGAGTATGAAATACCAGTTTTGTTATTTGTACCTGAATCTTTTTCTTCGGTTCAAACTTGTATGCTTTTGATCTCGTTGCTTGGTTGCCTTGGTTTTCTTTTTCGTAATCATTTAGCTTGAGTATGGTTGAACATATTCTTAGTTTAATTATAGTCGCAGGTCGACAGGTGTTAGTTCGATCGAGGTTGAATGTATCGTATGTTTGTTTATGGCCGAAGGCCGGTCAGGTGTTAATTCAAACGAGGTCGAATATAACCTATACTTGGTAGTGGTCGAGGACCGTTTAGGGGTTAATTAAAACGAGGTCGAATATAACCTATACTTAGTTATGGCCGAGGGCCATTTAGGTGTGAATTCAAACGAGGTCAAATATAACCTATACTCAGTTATGGCCAAGGACCGTTTAGATATGAATTCGAATGAGGTCGAATATAACCTATACTTAGTTATGGCCGAGGGCCGTTTAGGGGTGAATTCGAACGATGTCGAATATAACCTATACTTAGTTATGGTCGAGGGCCGTTTAGGTATGAATTCGAATGAGGTCGATCATAACCTATACTCAGTTATAGACGAGGGCCGTTTAGGTGTGAATTCGAACGAGGTTGAATATAACCTATACTTAGTTATGGCTGAGGGGCCGTTTAGGTGTGAATTCGAATAAGGTCGAATATAACCTTTACTTAGTTATGGCCGAGGGCCGTTTAGGAGTTACATCCCATATTTTTTGTACGTGAAAGTACGTCATAAATAAATTGATGAAAGCTCGAAAATGAGATGTTACATCCCGCATTTTCGTACTTTAAAGTTTCGTCGTAAGTTAATCGACATAAGTCCGGGAATGAGATTATTTTGAGATTTTAAGCATTATGCTATTTTAAGCAAGTGATGAGTAAATTCGTGAAGGAGAAAGGGTAAGCAAATCGAAGAAAATGAGTTTCGTCGAAGTTTGGCGATTTGGGATAAAATACGGTTCAAGCCATAATACCCCGTATTTATGGACTAGTGCCATACAAGGTACCACATGACCATTATAGTAAGATGTATAAAGTGTGTTAAAAGTGAGTAGTACTTTAAGTAATTTGAGATAATTTTTAATTATGTGGGCAATTAGTTAATTATTGATTAGTGGGAGATTAACATGTTAACAAATCAAGTGGACAATTTGGTGGATAAGGTTGTAATGTGGCAGCCCACTATTTAACTTAATGACTCTTAAATTAAATTGCAAGGTGTCACATTTTAAGATATTTGGTGGCTAAAGTAAGCTTATTAGGTGCGCCCCACATCAATTCTAACAAAAAGTTATCTCTAACTTAAAAGAGATATATATTAACGTGAGATTTTCATTAGTATCTTCAACAATATTAGAAATTCAACAAAATTCTCAACAATTTCATATGAAGCTTAGTAACGTGACATTTTTTCTGATTCAACAAGAATTCAAGCTCATAGCAACGTGACTTTTTTTGGCAATTCTAAAGAAACCCGGTATAATCTTTCTCAAGAATATCATACGGATTTTTTCCTACTCCGATCTTGCTATCATGAATTTTGTCACAATTGTCGTGTGCTAGAAGGGTTGTCCAGAGAACCGGTTCAGGTATGTTAAGGCTAAGCCCTTCCTTCATTTTGGTAAGATCTCGTAAATACATGTGTTTGATAACGAGGCATAAAGAGAAGTTCTTACTCCCGAATTTATATACGTTATCCTAGTCTCATAAATTACAGTATTATCCTTCTTAGGACTTCATATTCTATTGAGTATTGTCTTCTTCCAGTCAAGAGAGCAGAGAGCCTATATATACATTATTACAGTATTTTCATTACCATTGAGCTATAATCGATGGGCAGGCCCCTATTGGGCAATCTCTGATCAGATGGTAAGTTATATACCGAGCCTACTGTGGCCGAGCGCCTATAAGCGAGCCCAGTTAGCCGAGATACAGAGCCTAGTATGGCCGAGCGCCTATGAGCGAGCCTACGACGGCAGAGCAGTTATATATATATATACCGAGCCTTATAAGGCCGGACAACTATTTTACTTACTATATTGAGAGAGTTGAGTCAGTATCAGCAGGTAAGCATATATTCAGATTATCTTTGGCACCAGTTACTTTTAGTTATTATATTATCAATTCAGTTTCAACTTTCAGTATATTTCCTTACATACTCGGTACATTATTTCGTACTGACGTCCCTTTTCTGGGGGCGCTGCATTTCATGCGTGCAGGTTCACACAGACAGATGGGTAGACCTCCTCATTAGGTGTTGCTCGAGTTCATCTTGATCGATAAGCTCCATGCCTTTCGGAGTTGCCGGGTCTAGAGCTTTATGTACATCTTGTGTGTATATGTATATATGTTATGAGTAGGTTAGGGCCCTGTTCCGATCACAGTACATCCATCAGTAGAGGCTTGTAGACATATCCTATCAGTTAGTGCAGTATGTTGGGCTTGTAAGCCTTTTATGTATATTTTGTTTGTTTGCCAGCCGTAGTAATTATGGCGGCCTTGTCGGCCCAGCTTTATATTGATGTTTAGTCAGCATTCGCAATTGTCTTGCAATGTGGCCCGTGGCCAAAGTATGACATTATATATTCAGAGTCTCTTAGGCGCAAGTTGGTACGCAAGGATAGGTGAGGCACCAGGTGCTGATCTCGCCCCCAAGGTTCGGGACGTGACAAAAGTGGTATCAGAGCAGTTCTGTCCTAGGGAGTCTACAAGTCGTGTCTAGTAGAGTCTTTTTTATAGGTGTGTTGTGCACCACACTTATAAGTAGGAGGCTACAGTGCATTTAGGACTGTCACTCTTTCTTCTTACTCTAGATCGTGTGGTAGAGCTCAGTTGTAAGAACTCAATTTCATAAACTCTATCTTATTCATAATATGACGATGCCTACATCCAGAATGACAATTGGTAAGAGATTGAATGTGGCTATAGAAGAGTTGAGTCAGAGGAACTCGATTTTTCATGATACTTATGATGAGTACATGTAAGGTCTTCAGTAGATCATGTGTGTACTAAGATGTGTAAGCTTCTTGATAAGGATCCCCAAGGCAATAATGCCTATCCACTCTTACGGTAAAAATGAATAAGAGAATCGGAAGGTAGACACAAGTTTCAGCAAGTAAAAGAATCAAGGTGAAGAAAGGTACGAGGTACCCAGTTAATAAAGATTAACAGTATTTACAATTCAAGCAGAGAAATATAAGCATTTTGAGTTACCTTCAACAGTAACAGAGGTATACAGTAACAGAGGTATGTACAATTGGCCACACCTATCTCAGTTATGCCGTATGGGGGCTAACAGAAGTAGTATAAGAGAAGGACGGATATCAGGATCCGGCTGGGGTTAGAGTAACCCAGAATGGTGAATGGATTGTTTGCGTTAATTGACATTTCCGAAGGATATTGCAAATTTGCTAATAAATTTCCTTGTGAGACACCCAGATGGTGCATTCTAAAATAGTACAGCTAGATATGAGTACTCAAAAGATAGGCACTGGAAGCCTTGAAGGGATAAATAT
This sequence comes from Nicotiana otophora, assembly GCA_000715115.1. Taxonomy (NCBI): domain Eukaryota; kingdom Viridiplantae; phylum Streptophyta; class Magnoliopsida; order Solanales; family Solanaceae; genus Nicotiana; species Nicotiana otophora. The sequence continues at coordinate 18,961 of AWOL01S0022931.1, forward strand.
TACCTTAGTATGGCTCCCGTCCCTAGTAAGGAGAGAATGTTAGGCAATTCGAAGAACCAGTGGATGGAGCAAGGGGAGCTAAAAACAAAAGAATGTCTTGTTAAAGTTTCAGAATAAAGTGATAGAAAGAAATGTTAGCCGGGAAAAAAAGAAGAGAGTTAATGAAGCATTATGAGTAAGGTGTGATACATGGATGACAACGGAAGATTAAAAAAAATGAAATGAATGACAGTATTACAAAGTCTATAGTCAAGTGAAGGAAAAGACGAGAGGTTAGAGGCCTTGAGACAACAAAAGAGTATAGGCCATAAAGTCATATCCTCATTTCGAGAAATAAGCTCGTGACTCCAATGCGACTACCAGAAGGAAAAGTTAGACTCCAGAGTAATAGAAATTAGTATGGGCTGGTGAACAAGATAAACTAAACATGAATTAGGGACTGAGCAATTTGATAATAGTCAGTATCATGAGAATTTCAGATTTCGTTCCGGCGATAATAGAATGGACAACAGAAGAAGATTCATGAGAAATTCAGAGAATGGTCTTTCAGGAAGACGCTTCCCTAAAGCAAGCAGTATGAGCAACGTTAAGCTTAAGGGAATGTATGTGCCAGTTATACTAAGTGTCACCCTCGCGAGTAAGGAATTTTGTTATCTTTGGTACAGAAGGATTACCGCAAGGCGAGTAAGGGTTATCGATGATGTGAAAAGACGCCAAAGATGAAAAGGTAAAACATCTATAAGTAGATCATCATGGCTCCAACTCTTAGTACTCCCATAAATGGGGGAATATAGAGTAATATAGCATTAAGTCAAAATTAAGTGGTTCTAGTAATTATGGAATAGTAAAGAAAGAATGCGATAAAAATGAGAAAGGAATGAGATTGCACTTATCCAGATCCTACAGATATGCTACAGTTCCAGAATATTATGCAAGCACAACATCAAGGAAAGAAAGTAAGGGTTCCTGTCCGGAATGTTATTGATAAATAAGGAGCCAATGCGAAAGGAAAGTTAGACAAAGAAAATAACCTAAGAAAGATTACGCGAAATATTAATATGAGAATGGGCCAACGAGTAGTTGATAGTTGATTCAGGAAGAACTTAGTTATGGCTAGACAAGAGGTTGTAGACGAATAAGCAGATCGTGCAAGATAAACATAGTAAAAGCCAATATACTGAATTCAGCCTCACAGTAATGTCATTGTACTACTTGAGATATATTCAGATAGGATTCGGGATAGTTAAAGGTACCATATGAATGTTACGGGAATAAAAGAGAGTCCCACTCGGAAGACAGTCAAAATATCAGTTCAGAAGCAACCTTACAAGCATAGGGGCATGGAGGTAAGTAACTACGGATAATTATAGGCAAGGAAGGACATCAAAAGGTTCGTAATAAGCTCACAGCTTTACAAGAGTCAGAAGGTCCTCCCTAAAGTACTACAATGAAAGACTAGTTGAGGAAGTAAGGAAGAAGGCTTCAACCTAAGCTTAGTGACCTAAAAAGGGAATGGTCTTATAATAACAAGTCTCACAACAACGTTGTATGCACTCCCTAAGAAAGTGCCACCTACCGTGGCTAATGGACGGGAAGTAACAAAAAATATCAGAAGTGATATTCAAGATCATATGAGTTGTATAGAATTCCAATATGTATGGTCACTAAGATAAGTTAAGTATGCATGCAACAAGTGGCAGAACGACCAGGAAAAGTAATTTCTTGCATTTAAAGAAAGCTGAGAAGGAACAAAAGGAATTATTCGATCAATGATCCAGAGTTGGTTACGTTATGAACGCACTTAAGAGTTCGGAGTATTGTCCATGCAGCATATATGTTGACAATCATACAGGCGTAGAAGGTTCCGGTATAAGTTAGAAGGAAGAATTGAGTCTGAGTCATAGACAAAGCATTGAATTGTTAAAGGATTGTATCATGGATATTCCATAGCGCCCATGAAAGACTAAAAGTAATAACTAACACCATGAGCCGCAGATCGGAAGATAGCTTAAGCCTACATAAAGGTTGATCAAAGGGAAGAGGAAACTAAAGAGTTACATCGACTAAGTAAATCAGGAGTTTGATTATTGAACCCAGAAAATTATGGACATAGTGATTGAGAACATTGCAGGATCACTCTTAATATCAGAGATACAAGAGAGAGAGAGTATAGTAGCCATATTCTGTACTGGCTCTATGATAAAGCCAGTTAGAAGAGTACTAGCCTCATAAGAAGTCAGTATGAAGCTCCTACCAGATTGTGTATGTACCAAAGATGCAAGTATTATAATAAAGCTTCAAGTTGTGGATGTGAATCATACCTATGTGGAAGTGAGATTATGAAAGAAATAAAAGATGTGATGCGAGGTTTTAAGGTAAGTAAGGTAAAGGGAATAACGTACGAGATACTCAAATGCAGAAGGTTGTGAATAGTCCATACTTCGGATAGAAGGCTAGAAGCGCTAGGATTCAGTATGGATAGCGGCATCGTCAGTGGCATATCTTCCAACCTATAGTTTCTAGGTACAAAGAGGTCTAGTTAAGAGAGTAAAGAAGAGTTAGAGATGATGTGATATCTCGCTTGATGTTCCAGAACAACATAAGGAAATCTATGGTGAAAGCAAGTTGAAGGGAGGTTATAAGTAATATAAATAGATATATGTAGGTCGCAAGTAAAAGTATGGTATAGCGACAAGGTTTTAGAAATACAGGAGTAAGAATAAGAAAAGACAAGTAAGAAGGTGACGAAAATGGATAAGTCCTCGGGGTTAAGCCCCTGAAAACAAGAAAGCTGATGGTTTGTCTAAGTTATAGAAAGTTCTGTATAGCCTGAATGAACTCAAAGGAGTCTAAGACTAGTAGTATTTAGAAGAGATGGAATATTGCCCTGGTAGTAGAATGAATGTGTAATTGTCATAGATGAAGGATGACGTTTGGACCTTCGATTGAGTAATGATTTCATGAATTATACAGGATTAAAATACCCACATAAATCACGTAGGGATTCTATGAAATACGATTATGGATTGTAGATTAATATTGAGGTGAATCAACAATGGATGGACAAAAGTCATAAAGTATGAGATGAGATTAGGCCATCATTCTTAAGATGAACAGTAATGAGAAAGCATTAAAGGACTTAGAGCGGACCTCAGTAACGATAAATCGAAGTAAGAGATATAGCAACATTCGTAGGTTCGACAAAGTATCGAGTGAAAAACTTCAGTATACCTATAGATGCCCAGAGAGACATCTTATCAAGCTATGTATATGTTTACAAGGTGAGGCCTAGAGATTGGCTAAAAGCTTGAGGCAAAAGGAGAGAAGAGTCGCATATGCGCACTTACAAGGTCAGAGTCGTAGAGGCTACATGATAGAAGGTAGCAACAGTTACGAGATTGGAAGGATTCCGACCATGAGTCGTGGTATGAGAAAGAGGCCTAAAGGGGGGAATGCCCTGGCCTTTGGGATTCATTCAAAGAACAGTTGCCTAGATGGCAAGAGGAGTACTAAAGTATTCGCAAGAGCTATGGGTTATGAGAATGATAAGTGCATCAATCAACATTCGAGGACGAATGTTCCAAAGGGGGAAATGATGTTACATCCCATATTTTTCGTATGTGAAAGTACGCCATAAATAAATTGATGAAAGCTCAGAAATGAGATGTTACATCCCGCATTTTCGTACATTAAAGTTTTGTCGTAAGTTAATCGATATAAGTCCGTGAATGAGATTATTTTGAGATTTTAAGCATTATGCTATTTCAAACAAGTGATGAGTAAATTCATGAAGGAGAAAGGGTAAGCAAAAAAAATGAGTTTCATCGAAGTTTGGCGATTTGGGATAAAATACGGTCCAAGCCATAATACTCCGTATTTATGGACCAGTGTCATACAAGGTACCACATGACCATTATAGTAAGGTGTATAAAATGTGTTAAAAGTAAATAGTATTTTAAGTAATTTGAGATAATTTTTAATTATGTGGGCAATTGGTTAATTATTGATTAGTGGGAGATTAACATGTTAACAAATCAAGTGGACAATTTGGTGGATAAGGTTGTAACGTGGCAGCCCATTATTCAACTTAATGACTCTTAAATTGAATTGCAAGGTGTCACATTTTAAGAGATTTGGTGGCTAAAGTAAGCTTATTAGGTGGGGCCCACATCAATTCTAACAAAAAGTTATCTCTAACTTAAAAGAGATACATATTAACGTGAGATTTTCATTAGTATCTTCAACAATATTAGAAATTCAACAAGATTCTCAACAATTTCATATGAAGCTTAGTAACGTGACACTTTTATGATTCAACAAGAATTCAATCAAGAATTCAAGAATTCAAGCTCGTAGCAAAGTGACATTTTTCTGGCAATTCTAAAGAAGCCCGGTATAATCTTTCTCAAGAATATCATACGAATTTTTTCCTACTCCGATCTTGCTATCACAAATTTTGTCACAATTGTCGTGTGCTTGAAGGGTTGTCCGGAGAACCGGTTCAGGTATGTTAAGGCTAAGCCCTTCCTTCATTTTGGCATGATCTCCTAATTACATGTGTTTGATAACGAGGTATAAAGAGAAGTTCATACTCTCGAATTTATATACATTATCCTAGTCTCATAAATTACAGTATTCTCCATATTGGGACTTCATATTCAATTGAGTATTGTCTTCTTCCAGTCAAGAGAGCAGAGAGTCTATATATACATTATTACAGTATTGTCATTACCATCGAGCTATAATCGATGTGTAGGCCCCTATTGGGAAACCTCTGATCAGATGGTAAGTTATATACCGAGCCTACTGTAGCCGAGCGCTTATAAGTAAGGCTGTCCAACGGTACGGGTCGTCCCGTCCCGTCCCGTCCCACTTAATTCTAAACGGGATGGGCCCATGTTAAACAGGACACGGGATGGGACGGGATGGCCATTTCGTCCTGTTTGTCCCGTCCCGTTTCGTCCTGTCCCGTCCCGCCCGTCCTGTCCCGTCCCGTCCTGTCCCGTCCCGTCCTGTCCCATCCCGTCCCGTCCCGTCCTACCTGTCCCACGTCCTATATTTTCTGTGTGCATTATATACAAGAAACTTACAATCCTGCTTTTCAAGATTTTCCTAAGACCACAGTTAGAAATGATGTTTATACGTTTCAAACCGAATATCTTCAGTATATTCATTGTGTATTTTTTCACTTAGATTGTAAAATGCCTATCACATCTGATATAGGTAGTAGTCCTAATAGTTGTGATTATTTAACTGTTACATGTCATTGGGTTGATCATCACTGGAACATGCAAAAACGTATTATTGGTTATAAATTTGTTGATTCAAAACACACTGGAGCATATATTGCAACTATTGTTCTACAAATTGTTGATTTTTATGGACTCATTGATAAAAGTTTAACTATCACCTTAGATAATGCTTCTGCTAAGTGCTAACACAACTGCAACAACTAGCTTAATGAAATGATTGCAAAATTTAAAACGTATTTTTTCCTATTCCCCAAGTTTATTTAATTTCTACTATACTTAACCCATCTTTAAAATTAAGAGGTGCAAATGGACTTGTTCGTAAAGTTTATGAGAATTTAGCAATTCAAGAAAATGAACAACCATCTCTCGAAGACTGCCAAGCTAACATATATTCTTATGTTAGATCAATATTTGATAAATATAAATCTATGAAAACAACATGTGGTGAAACAAGGGAAGAAGAAGAATACAATAAGATACTTAGCACTTGGAGCTATGACGGCATGTAACTCATAGAACATCAATCAACATTGCCAATTTCAGAACAATGTCTGAGAGAAATTATAGATAAGTTACAACAAAGTTATATATGAGCTTACAAATATTAGTATGATAATTTGTAATTGGCTACTAAGAGGCCTAGTTCAAACAGAACCCTTCCTAGAAGGTGGCTGCGTAGATTAGGTGCTCTTCAAAAGAATTATATTTGTATGTGAGATTTGAAAGTTCTATTAATAAAATAAAAGGCTCTAAGCATTTAATTTGTTTTATGAATTATCTTACACTCTTACTTAGTTACTTAATGGCTTGAAATTATAATAAATAAATTATAACTCTATTATAAATTTATAATTACTAGAATATTTCATTACAAGTCTTTTGTTTTAATATTTTATAATTCTTTACTTAGTTTCCTAATTTTTGTTTAATTTTTAAGTTTATTAAATAAGTCAAAAAACTAGCTGTTGCAAATTTTAAAAACTTAGTCATTGTCAAAAGAATAGACGTTGCCAAACTCAATGCTTAAATAATTTTTTTTAAACGTCACTTAAGGCCCGCGAACCCGTCTCGTCCCATCCCGTTTGTTAGCGGGACGGGATGGGCCTACCGTCCTTCCCGTCCCGTCCCGTCCTGTCTCGTCCCATTTGTTAGTGGGACGGGATGGGCCTACCGTTTTGTCCCATTTGTCCCGTCCCGTTTCATCCCGTCCCGGCTAAATGTCATCCCTTCCCATTAATTTTGTCTCGTCCTGTCCTGTTGGACAGCCATACCTATGAGCGAGCCCAGTTGGCCGAGATACAGAGCCTAGTATGGCCGAGCGCCTATGAGCGAGCCTACTAAGGCAGAGCAGTTATATATATACCGATCCTTATAAGGCCGGACAACTATTTTACTTATTATATTGAGAGAGTTGAGTTAGTATCAACAGGTAAGCATATCTTCAGATTATTTTGACTCTCAGTTACTTTCAGTTATTATATTATCAGTTTAGTTTCAGCTTTCAGTATATTGCCTTATATACTCAGTACATTATTTCGTACTGACATCCCTTTTTCTGGGGGCGTTGCATTTCATGCGTGCAGGTTCACACAGACAGGCGGGTAGACCTCCTCATTAGGTGTTTCCCGGGTTCAGCTTGATCGGTAAGCTCCATGCCTTTTAGAGTTGCCGGGTCTAGAGCTTTATGTATATCTTATGTATATATATATATATGTTATGAGTAGGTCGGGGCCCTATTCCGATCACAGTACATCCATCAGTAGAGGCTTGTAGACATATCCTATTAGTTAGTGTTGTATGTTGAGCTTATAAGCCTTTTATGTAAATTTTGTTGGTTTGCCAACCGTAGTAGTTATGGCGGCCTTGTTGGCCTAGCTTTATATTGATGTTTAGTCAGCATTCACAATTGTTTTGCAATGTGGCCCATGGCCAAAGTATGACATTATATGTTTAGAGTCCTTTAGTCGCAAGTTGGTACGCAAGGATAGGTGAGGCACCGGGTGCCGATCTCTCCCCCCAGGTTCGGGGCGTGACATTAGGTGTGCCTTTAGGCACGACATTTGTCAGAATTGTAATCTTTAAGGCGACGTTGCCTTGGTTATACATTTGGAGAAATAGAAATGAACTTCGTGCATTTGTACTTTGTTCATTCACTTGGAGAAATGTACATAATTTTTTCACACGTTGGCTGGCATTTCAATCTCAGTCTCAGTCTTAGCCTATCCAGTCCCTTCAGTGGTCGACTTGGAGAAGCCTCGAAAGGTCGAGCAATAAACTAGTCTATCTGTGCCTCCGTCTGTGCGTACTTCAACCTGAAGTGTCTCCTCCGTCGCCTTGTTAAAAACCTCCTCGAGAAAACCCAGTTGGGACAAAACTCAAGTGAGGGAAAAGAGTACGACTTTGGGGACGCTTCACATCTTAAAAGTTGAAGTACTTGAGGTGTGCAATGTTCCAGTTGTTTAGTAGTAGCTTTCCTTCCATTGTTTCCAGTTGGAATGACCCCTTGCTTGTTGTTGCCGTGATTTTGTGCGGGCCGTCCCAATTGGTTCCTAGTTTACCTTCTCGTGGGTCTTTGCTCGCTTGAGGTTTAGTTTTAAGCACGTAGTCATCGACTTTGAGTGGCCCGATCTTTGCCTTTTTGTTATAATAGTGTTCTGCTTGTTGCTTTTGGGCGATCATCCTTATGTAGGCCATATCTCTTTGTCGAGCTCCTGCCTTCTGCTTTCATCGTCGCTGGGTCCGCTTTCGTAGGAGTATCTTAGGCTGGGCTCCCCGACTTCAACCGGTATTACTGCATCAGTCCCATAGACCAATGAGTAAGGTATCTCTCTTGTGCTCGTCTTCGGCGTTGTTCGGTGGCCCAGAGTACTTCTGGTAATATTTTCGGCCATAACCCTTTGGCGTCTTTGAGTTTCTTCTTCATGATGTTCAGTATCAATTTATTAGAGGATTCCGCTTGTCCGTTTCCCGCGAGGTGGTATGGCGTTGAGAGTATTCTTTTGATATGCCATTTCTAAAAAAACTCAGCGACTTTCTTTCCTATGAATTGGGGTCCTTGTCACAGCAGATCTCCTTGGGGAGGCCGAATCAGCATATGATGTTTTTCCATATAAAGGTGATCACCTCCTGTTCACGTATTTGGGCGAATGCTCCTACTTCTACCCATTTGGAGAAATAGTCAGCTAAGACCAAAAGAATAGTACGCTACTTCGTCCTGCTAGGAGAGGGCCCATGATATCCATTCCCCATTTGATGAATGGCCAAGGGGAAGTCACTGAGTGCAGGTGTTCGCCTGCTTGGTGAATCATTGGGGCATACTTCTAGCATTGCTTGTATTTTTTCACGAAATCCACGGCCTCCTTTTTCATGGTGGGCCAGTAATATCCTGCCCGTATGAGGCATCTATCCAAAGCACGATTGCCGGATTGAGCTCCAAAGTGGACTTCGTGTACTTCCTCAAGCATGCGCCATGTCTTATTTGGGCCCGGGAATTTCGCCAGAGGGACGCCGTATGTCCTCATGTACAGGTCGTTTTGAATGATGTTGTACCTTGCTGCTTGCATCCGCAATTTCTTGGCTTTTTTATCAACTGGGGATATTCTGTCCTGCAAGTATGTAACAATACGGTTGCACCAGTCCCAAGTCAAGTTTATGGTTCTTACCTCGATTAGGTCTATTGTTTAGTTGAAAAGATGGACTACGCTTCTGTCTTCGATTGTAATGTTTTTGGTGGCTGGGACTAATTTGGCGAGGTTGTCTGCCTCAGTATTCTGTGCTCGGGGGATCTGGTCGAGTTGGCACTCGTCGAACTCGGGTAGTAGTTAGCAGATTTCGGTCTGGTACTTCTACAACATTTGTTCCTTGATTTGGAAAGTCCATGTGACTTGGTTGACCACGAGTTGGAATCGCAACGCAGTCTTAGCCGCTTCGCTCCATATTTGAGTGCTAGTCTTAATCCTGCAATTATGGCCTCATACTTGACCTCGTTTTTAGTCACGTCCCGGCACCTTATGGACTAGCGAATCACTTCGCCTGTTGGGACTTAGAGTGCGAGCCCCAGCCCGGACCCTGACACGTTAGACGAGCCGTCACTATACAGGACCCAAAGGTCTTGCGTTTGGGGAGAAGCACGGATGGCTTCTTTTTCGACTTCGAGCATATTTTTTACGCTAAAGTCGGAGACAAAGTCTGCAAGGACTTGTGACTTTATTGTTGTTCACGACCGATATCTGATATCGTGCTCGCTCAATTCGATGGCCCATTTGGCCAACCTGCCCGATAGATCGGGTTTATGCAAAATGCTTCTTAAAGGGAAAGTCGTGACAGCCGAGACGGAGTGGCATTGGAAATATGGTCTAAACCTTCGTGAAGATATGACTAAGGCCATAGCCAGTTTTTCGAGGTGGGGGTATCTAGTCTCGGCGTCGACTAGTGTTTTGTTAATGTAATAGATGGGAGACTGCGTACTTTTATTTTATTGGACCAGGACCGCGCTCACAGCTACTTCGGACATAGCGAGATAGACGGAGAGGTGTTTCCCCTGTTCTGGTTTTGAAAGCAATGGTGGCGATGACAAGTAATCCTTTAACTCCTTAAGGGCTTGGGCGCACTCAGGGGTCCATTGGAGGCCGTTATCCTTTTTGAGAATGCCGAAGAATTTATGGCACCTATCAGAAATGAATCTTGAAAGGGCAGCAATACAACCAGGCAATCTCTGAACCTGTTTTTTGGTGGTCAGGTGCTCTGGTATCCATTCGATGGCCTTGATTTGGTCGGGATTGACATCGATACCCCGCTGCGATACTAGGAAACCTAAGAATTTTCCTGAGGTCACGCCGAATGTATATTTTTAGGGGTTCAGTTTCATTCTGTATTGCCTGAGTATGCCGAAGGCTTCTCTCAAGTAGTCGATGTGATCTTCTTTCCTTTTGGATTTGACTAACATGTCATCTATAGAAACTTCCATCGTTTTTCCGAGTTGGTCTTTGAAAATCCTCATCACCAACCTTTGCTAAGTCGCGCCCACATTTTTCAGACCGAAGGGCATGACCCTGTAGCAGTACGTCCCCTGATGAGTGATGAAGGTGGTTTTTTCCTGACCCTCTTCCTCCATGAGGATCTGATTATAGCCTGAGTAGGCGTCCAAGAAGCTTAGCAGTTCATGCCCGGCCGTTGCATCGATGAGTTGGTTGATATAGGGTAGTGAAAATGAATCTTTGGGGCATGCTTTGTTCAGGTCAGTGAAATATATGCACATCCGCCGTTTGCCGTTCTTCCTTTTCACAATGACTACGTTGGCGACCCATTGGGGGTATTTCGACTCCCTGACATAGCCATTCTCCAATAACTTTTCCACCTCTTTGCGTACTGCATCATTAATTTCGGATTTCAAACTTACGCCTAACCTGCCTCACCGGGGGGTGGAATGGATCAATGTTCAATTTGTGTATTATGATCTCCTTTGGGATACCTGGCATATCTGCATAGATGAAAGCAAACAAGTCTGCGTTAGCAGTTAAGAATTGACGAAACTTACTCGGTTCCTAAAATCTGCAGCTTTGACCGTATCGGGGTCTCTGATGATGTCCTCGCTGTCATCATATATCGACCTCGACCCTGTTGATTGCTATGCCTCTTTTTCTTTGTCATTTGTTTGTTGGGTGGATGTACAATCTAAGGCGATGCGGTAACATTCCTTGGATGTGCATTGTTCCCCTCGTATACTGAATATCCCTCATGGAGTTGGAAATTTGATGACTTGGTACAAGCTGGAGGGGATGGATCTCATGGTGTGTATCAATTGTCGCCCTATTATGGCGTTGTAAGCTGTGTCTTGGTCCATGATATGGAACGTGGTTTCCAGCGTGACGCCACCGGCCAGGACGGGGAGTGTGATCTCACTGGATGTTCACTCAACTGCATTGTTAAAACCTGTCAGTGTGATGCAGCGCAACACTATCTTATCTTCGAGTTTTATTGGTGCAAGCACTCGAGGATGGATAATGCATTCACCACTCCCATCGTCTACCATAATGCGCCTCACATCGGTATCTAAAATTCGTAAAGTGATAACAATAGCGTCATAGTGAGGGAGAACCAAACTGTTGGTATCCGACTTATCGAAGATGATGCTTTCTTCGAGTTCTTCACACCGTTCATGGGTGATCGACCGTTTGAGCTTGTGGGTTGTGGTGAACTTCACACTGTTGATGGAAGCATCGTCGCCTCCCCTGATGATCATGTAGATGGAATAGGTTGGCGAGGGTGGTTTCGACGGTCCTTGATGTTGGTCACGTCCTCTGGCAAAGTTAGTCCTTCCCCGGTAGCTCAACAACTCTTTGAGGTGTCCCTGTCGTAGCATGTTTACGATCTCCTGTCATAGGGCGATGCAATCTTCGGTTTTGTCTCCTCGCTCTTGATGGAACTTGCAGAGGGCATCTGATTTTTTGGTATTCGGGTCTGACCTCATCTTTTATGGCCACTTCACCTTCGGTCTGAGCTTCTCCAAGGCGTAGACTATTTCTGCAGGTGACACACAAAAATTGTGAGCGAATAATAAAAGGTGCATACCTCTCTCGTTCTGGTGAGTCCCTGTTTTTTATCGGGGTGGGCCTTCTTCGTGGCGAGATGAGGACATAATGGCGGTTTTGTCATATGGTAGATGTCGTTCCCGATTTGGTCGCGAGGCTGTGAGGTCTCTTCTGATATCATTTCTTCTATCTTTCCTAGATGTTTCTTGCACCGAGGTCAGTCGATGGGTGGGCCTATTGAGGTCATCCTCGTCCGCTCGGACTTCGACACAATATGTGTTGTGTATCTCATCCCAAGTGGTTGGGGGGG
>AWOL01S0022931.1:31792-55513 GCA_000715115.1 Nicotiana otophora
CTTCATAAGTCGACTCAGTAGCTTTATTGTCACCCTCGAACCGTTTCTGCTCAGTCCATTTTGAAAAGCTGCGACCGCCATCCCTTCCGATACATTTGGCAAGGTCATTCTCACTCGGTTGAACTAGGCGAGGAAATCCATCAATCCTTCTCCCGGAGATTGTTTAATAGCAAATATGTCGTTTACTCTTGCCTTTGACTTTTTGAATCCAGCATGGGCCGTTACGAACTTATCGTCCATTCTTTGAAGGTTTCAAAAGAGCGTGCAGGCAGTTATGGGTACCAAGTTAACACTCCTCCCATGAGGGTCTCACCGAACTTTTTGAACAAGATAGAGGATATTTGTTCCTTGGCGAGATCATTGCCTTTCACGGCGGTGACGTAGTAAGTCGCATGATCTTCGGGGTCGGTCGTGCTATCATATATTTTCAGATAAGGCGGCATCTTAAAGGTCTTTGGTATGGCATGTGGGGCAGCATCATCACTGTATGGCTGCTCGACGAACCCTCCGGTATCTCTTTTTGACAAGAGCTTAGGGGCGCCCGGTATCTTATCGACCCTCTATTTGTGTTCTCTCATTTGATCTCGAAATGTTTTGTTCTCATTTTCCATTTCCTCCATTCTTTTCAAAATGGCAGTGAGAGTGTCGTCACCTGCATTATTAACGACATTGTAAGAAGTACCTGCCGTTGGAGGAGGAGGGAGTTGACTATGCTTCTCGTCCACTAGTGGTATAATGCGAGTCCTTGCGTTATCTATAGCCGCATCCCGAGCGGGCTTATGGAGGACGCTGGCTAGCGTGTCAGTTAGCCAGGCCTCTAAGAGCTTTTTTATTGCTGGTGGCGCCTCCTCTGCCATAGATGTGGAGGCTTCCTTGCCAAGAGACTTTGTGATGCTGCAGTGGGGAGGGGGTGATCCACCTCGCCTGGGAGAGGCATTGGGTGTTATGCCCTCGTCCACTGCTTCAAATCTCTCATTGATTATGTTCATGAGGTTAGTTGGGAGGTCACTCATTATTCTCATTCTTTCTTCTCTGTTACCTGCCATATTAGATCTATGTATGCAGAGAGAAAAGGATCTTGCTCTTGTTTTTTTACGTTAGTAACCAGTGCCAGTTGTAGATCTAGAAGAAACTAAAAATTTAACTAGATAATCCCCACAGACGATGTCAAATTGTTTGACCAAAAAATATAATTTTCGGCTACAGCTATTATATTTATGTAATAATGGGTCAAGCCTAGTTAATGATAACATCTCTAGATGCGAGTTTTGAAAGCGTGTGTGAGGTAGGACAGATCTAGCAGGGGGCCAATAAATAATGAGCATTAAATAGTCATAAAATATAAGCAATAATGGAAGAAGGGCTGATAATAAATAGCAATAAATGACATTTGAGTAAATAGGAGGAGTGATTCACCTAATAAATAATGAGTTAGGTGATTATTCCTCCTGACAATAATGAGTGACAGACAGATCTTAGAACATTCGAAATCTTCTCGGATATGATGGAAAAGTGCACGATAATGTAAACAAGAATCTTGATAAAAAGATGTTCTTTGTATCTTTTCAAGAGGGAGAGAATATTTTATAAAGTCTGCTCTCATCACAATGAATATCATATGCCCCTATTCATTTTCTTTTTTTCTTACTTATATGGGACATACCCCGAATAAACCCTAATAGTACAGGTACAGAGAATATTCAATAGAATATTCTCTTTAATATCCTACCCTAATAAACTAGCCGTTACATCTCTGTTTACGGCACTTGACATCGACCATCTTCCGCATCTCGACCACGGACTTTGTCATCTTCTGGTCGACCTCGGCCGACTTCTTTCTCGATACTGCTTAATCCCAAGTACTGAGGCGGATTTCGACCCATACACTACCCAAATGCTTGATCTCCATTCCTCTTATCAAGGATCATGTCCTCGGTAAGCTGAAGTTGTGACATATCCTGCCTAATCACCTCTCACAATACTTCCTTAGGTCTATCTTACCTCTTCTGAGACCCACCATAGTAAACCTTTCACACCTCCTTATTAGAACATATGTGCATCTCTTTTCACATGTCCGTACCATCTCAGCCTCACTTCTTGTATCTTGAAATGCGTTCATTGAATGTTTTTTCGCACCGTTTCAAAAAAATACTTATGTGATAAAGTGTTCTTCTAAACTATTCTATATTTTAAATATCTCATTGATTAATACTCAACAACTTAACTAGATCAGTGAGGATTTATTTGAAGAAAAAACACATAATATATGATTATATATTTTTCTAACAACTCAAATATCTTGGAACAAAATCATTTTGCCATAAGGACTAACATTTGAGACAAGATGTATTAATAATTTATAAAAAAAGTTTCTCTTTTTCAATAATTTTATACGTCTACTAAGCTAGGATTACGAATTTGGGACTATGTAATCACGGCACTAAAAAGGATTGAATTTTTTCCCTAGAGCTAGATTGTCGCTGTTTTTCTGCCTTTGCCGGCAGTTGGAAGTGTTTTAAGTTCCTGTCGTTTGGGATCCTATCTCTAGTAATGGTCTCTTTTTTTACGTATCTTATCTTATCGCCGTGTTGATGTCTAAAATCAAAAGTTATGTATCCCTTTTCCCAAACAGGAATTTCTTGAGGAAATGTCATATAGGATTTCTACAATTCAGACACCATAATGGAGCTACTTTACAAGCCTAGAAGTTGCACACACTGTAATTGGGGGAAGGTCACCAATCATTTTCTCTGTGTCCCGTCCAGTTCCCTTTTTCATAGTGAACAAAAGTAACCCCTTCAACGCAATTGAAGTAATGCCGTTAATAGAAAGCTATAGTAAATTGGCTAGCATCCACAAAAAGAATGTATTGCTCGTGCTACACCTCAAAATATTTTTAGTCATGATCTTAAATACTGTTATCTCTTTGAGGACATATAGTTCATAATTTGGTCTTCAGTACGCTAACATGTTTTAATTTTAAGGACTTAATGACATTATTGCAAACTGCAAAATGTAAACAATTTACAGGTGCAACTATTGAATAGGATGTTCGTTTGTTCAGATAAGTTAGTGCATCATAAAAGGTAGAGAGTTCATTGCAAAACTAGACGGAAAATGTATTTGCTATGAGCCTCTCTTAGTAGAAATATTAAATTCACGAGCTAGATTTTCAGCCACGTTTTATATTAAACGAATGAAAAAGGAAACAAATAAATAAATAAATGAAGGGGATAGGCATCCACATCTAGATAACTCACAATAGGCTATTGCTTTGTCTACCAACAAAACTAGTCTGTAGTTCTCATCCATCCGTTCCTTTCAAATGTCAAAACCTTCATTTCACAGTATATAACTACAATATGATACACTTTGTTTAATCATGCTTCTTTTGATATTCCGTAGTAAACTTTTTAGCCAATTAATTATGGTATTTGTAACAGTATATATACACAATTTACAATGTCAGTTAAATGCATTCAATTGATGAAAAAGGGAAGGGGAAGGCAAAGTGTTCCCCACCACGCACCATCGACCAATACCCCTACTTTTGTTGTTTATATATATATACAACTCCATCTCTTATCTTTCAAAGATTCCTTCCTACACACCCTCATTTGAGTCATTTCACACAACCACCTACCCTCCTTAATTTCCCAATTCATATTGCCAGGCCCCTTAGCTTCAACTTACAATTCGTTATGGCCTTGGTGTAGTAATTTCATCGGTGGTCATTCCTGTTCTTTCTTCTGCATTTCTATCTAATTACTCCACCATTTCTCATTATCTCCAATTAGTACGTACTACTTATATCCCACCAACAAGGACACCACTATCACCATTGGCTCTTCGTTAATTCTCCAAATTAAGTTGCAAATTTATCAGTAAATTAGTTATACTACTAGAAATATAGTTACCAATTAAAAACCTTATGGCTGTCTCCAGTGCGTTGATAATTCATAGCCTTATTGTGCTCATCTTCTGTGAAGGTAATGAAGGAATGCTCATACTTTACCTTATTTAATTTGTCTGTAATAGACATTTCTGAATTTCTTTTACTTGGATTCGTATCACATGTATGGGCACTAAAACAGTGTTTCACCATTTCTTGGTAAAAAATCAATCTTTATTCAAAGGATTATTAAGAATTTTCACATTTTTATTGGTCTTTCATTTGGTTCATGTTTTTCCATTTTCTTATGTAGGTATATTGGGGGCTACGTTTACATTTGTGAACAAGTGTGACAAAACTGTGTGGCCTGGAATTTTGGGCACTCCAAAACTGGACAGTACTGGTTTCGAGCTTACCAAAGGCAGTTCTCGTTCATTTCAAGCACCGACCGGCTGGTCCGGTCGTTTCTGGGGCCGAACCGGCTGCAACTTCGACGACTCGGGAAGCGGTACATGTGCCACAGCCGACTGCGGCTCCGGCCAAATGGAGTGCAACGGTGGAGGAGCCACACCTCCGGCGACATTAGCCGAATTCACACTCGGGTCTGGTTCGCAGGATTTCTATGATGTGAGCTTAGTGGACGGGTACAACTTGCCCATGATGGTGGAAGTGAGTGGCGGGTCGGGTCCATGTGCATCAACGGGTTGCAACGTGGACTTGAACCAAAAATGTCCGACGGAGTTGAGGGTGGAGGACGGCGGCGCTTGTAGAAGCGCCTGTGATGCTTTCAGGACTCCACAATACTGTTGTGAAGGTGCTTATGCTTCGCCGGCGACGTGCTCGCCGTCGGTGTACTCGCAGATGTTCAAGTCGGCGTGTCCCAAATCCTATAGCTACGCGTACGACGATGCCACAAGTACATTCACATGTTCTAATGCCAATTACATCATCACATTTTGTCCCCCTCTACCAAGGTAAATAAAATCAAGTTATAATCATCGATATTATAAAATCTTTTATATCATTAATACAATTTAACAAATCATAATAGCAAAATTATAATTCAATTCAAGGTAATTAATCATGCTCTATATAGGAAATCAACTTAATCTGAAATTTTATGTATTGCCAATGTATATTTTCATTAAAGTCAAAGAGAAAAGAGCGTAGATACCATTTTACAATTAGTAGTAAAATGTAGAAGGTGTATAAAATTTTAATGCATTATGAAATACATTAATAGTTCAGGAAAAAAAAATAATATACTTGAACATGACCTTTACCGAGGTTTAAAAGATCTAATGAATTTTCTTCTTTTCTTGCAGCAAAAAATCCTCAAAATCAGACGGGTCGACGGATGGGTCAGGTAGTGAGTCAGAATCCGGGTCACTTCCAGATACTGAATCAGGGTCAGAGACTGGATCAGGATCCGGATCACTTCCAGATACTGAATCAGGGTCAGAGACTGGATCAGGATCCGGGTCACTTCCAGGTTCCGAATCAGGGTCAGGGGCTATGGGTCAGGCAATGTTAGCGGATGGATCTTGGTTAGCAAGTTTGGCTACAGGGAGCTCGGCTAGTAATCAACCGTCAAGGGTTATTCAATTTATACCTCTAATAGTGGCTTTTGTATTATTTATAAGTTCACTTTTGAAATTATAGAGTTTAACATTAAAATATTTCATTAAGTAGAGTAGATAAGATTGTTAAATTGAAAAGAAGAAGAAAAAAGGAATAAAGTACCAACGTACCAGCTTCTGTTAGGCTCACATTGCTCCACATTGTAAACGATTCCATCAATTCCATTTTCACAAAGTTCATTCCGTGTTTTTTTATTTATTACTCGTAAATATTGCTTACCATTATACGCATGAAAATGACTGGATATTCCTTTCTCTGTGCTTAAGAGCCAAACAAAAAGACGAGAACACATAAAAACTAAAACAGAAAATAAGTGGAAAAGGATTGAGAAGGAAACAAGTCAGATTTTTAATGCGACAAGTGGGAAAGTTTTATTTTTATATGTGTTTACCCCGACATCGGATATCAATTAAATTTGTAAGTGATTTTAAGAATATGCGAATTAATTTAGTACAAAATGATAAATTGAGTTAGAATGGACAAGTAAAAATACGATAAAATCAAAAGAGAGAAAAAGCTTACGATAACAATGAAAATAGTAGTATATTGATTTGGAATGCGTGTTACAATGTGTCTAATGAATTATCAGACCCTTCCTTTATATAGTAGGGGAATCCTACTCTAAGTACAACTCTTATAAAAGGTAAAAAATCTTCTGTTTAACTGATTGCTAGTTCTTCATCTATACGTTCCGAGATCCACGCCGTGATATTCAGCCGGTCGCGGATATTACGGCCTTCTGTTGGTCGTGTTTGATTACCCGAAGTCTTCTAGGATTTGGATCGATCTCGACTCATGACCCCGATATTTTCGAAGGCAGATAATGTGCCCTCGGATTCTGACTCGATGAGACCTATACTTCGATCCCGATCCTTCGCGATCATCTTTGAGCCCGTTTTACCCTAATGGAGGCCGGGGTGTATCATGAGCCCGATTTTTACCTGTATACAGATAGCCCCCTCGTTTCTCGGAAAGCGAGCTGATGAGAAACGACATGAGCATCTCGATTCCTTCTCCAATATATCGTGCCATAAACGACAAAAAGCCCGAAACGTCTCGTCAATCATGTCATAGTGGCATTAAATGCACGTCAGCCGCCGGTCGGCTGTCCCTAGAGGCGAAGCGTCGCGGAACTACTATAAATAGCCCCTCTTTCGTTCATTTTTTACTTTATATTGAACCGTCTACCCTCGTACCCTCAGGATTTCACTACTCTTTTTCACGTTCTAGAATTTTTACCGCCGTTATTCGAGATTCCTTTGAAATTTTTACTCATCATCCATTCTAGCCAACACATCTGAGCTTCCAGCTTTCAACCTTTTTCTATCTCTTTCAAGCTTTCCCCTATAACAATGGCAAAAACCTCAAAATCTGTTCCCCAAAAAATTGCTTCTACTTCTCAAACGACTACCGAAACTACTTCCGATGTAGTCGACCTCAGGAGACCTGCTGCTAACATGGCTATCGATGAACTGGCTCCTGAACCTCCCTTGAAGATGTTCATTCCCGAAAGTTGTTCGATCGCTGACGACTTCAAGGTCGAGAAGCCTTCTTTGGTACAAGGTCGACGTGAGGATTTCTCGAGATACATTTGCTCAATCACCAAAGAGGACCTTCCCACGGTCTGAAAAGACTGCAACTAGGCCGACAAAGACAACATGGTCCCCGACTCCGAAGATGTCATTACCACCTATGTCGAGGGATATCTGAGTGTTTACACTTATCCCTTTACATTGGGCCCGGTGGATCCAGTCATCTTGGACTTCTGCAAGAGGTATAACGTATGCCTCGGCCAAAGTCACCCTTCATTGTGGAGGATCATGATCTTCCTCCGATTTTTTGTGAATAAAATCGATTTGTGCATCTTCACCATCGATCATCTGCTTCGTTTATACAGTCCCCGAATCTTCCGAGGGGGAGTGATAAATCTTGTACGCCGGGCCAGCAAAACCCTATTTAGAGCATCGACGAGGACCGGGATCGAGGCTGGCTGGGTCGTTTTGTCCGGGTGAGGACCTCGGATTTGATTCCGGCCGAATTCAGACCATTCTCCGAGAAGTGGAATGCATCACGTAAGTAAAACTTTCCCTCGAATATTGATTTCGTGTTCATCTCTCTTTTTCTAATTGGTATTCGTAGTAGTGCAGCTGTCGTTCGAGTCCCAAATATTGTCCCTCGCCTCAAGGTGTGGGTCGAAGGTATTGTCTCACAGATGCCCTATCCCGAGCACTCGTGGCGCAAACTCTCAAAGGGCCATTGGGAGGCCCGTTCCCATGGTATGATTTATTTCCCGAGTAGGTTGTGTTAGGCTTCTTCTCATTACGTTCTTATTATTTTTTCTTTACTTCTCTTTTGCAGGTTTGCCTAAGAGCATCAAGCTTAGGCCCCCGGTTGGGAACGAGGACATACCTGCTGATTCTTCTGCTCCGGGACAGCCCGGGGCCACAGTAGGGGAGAAAACAAAAGGGCCCTGAATTCACCGAGCTCGGAGAAAAAGAAAACAAAAAAGAGGTTGGTTCGTAAGCCAAAAGAAACCTCCAGCTCCCGAGTGCTTGACTCGAAATCACTTCTCCGGCTCAGAGACGAGCCCTAGGAGGATGACATCTTTATGGCCAATAAGACATCTGTCCCCGAGGAACGGGTGGTAGCCGAGGGGGAAACGATTGAAGCTAATCCCCCTCAAGTTCGCGAGGCTGATGCCGAGGTAAGGGCCGAGGACTCGCGAGATGCCGGTCCTGCCCCGTCCGGCATTATATATATTTCGGGATCGCCTTCGTTCATAGAATCAATGTTCGATGAAGCCCGAACGACAAAGGAGCGATCCCATGAGGAGGTCCATGGAGCGGATGATCCCCTCCGAGGCATTTTTGACCTTAGAGGTGCCGAAGAAAAGTCCACCTTCGGCTGCTAGCGGGTCGAGCTCGGGCCCGAGATTAACCAATCGGTTCCCCACTCCAAGTACGGATCCTTGTCGGAAGTGGACTATCGTTATCACCATTCCCAAGGATGCCCGATTCTTTTCTGCCCCCGTAGGGATAGACAGTTACCTCCGGTGTCTGGTAACCGAAGAAAACCAGGACAAAATGAACAAGGTAGACGCGCCATTCCTGTTTAATGAAGCACAACAGGAACTGAACCGGGTAATTCTCGATAATCCTCGATGATTCTAATATCTCTTCTAATATTTGAACTAATTTTTGATAATTCTAATATCTTTTCTCTTATTTGCAGGCCTCGATGCTCCACCACGAGACCTTTCTCCGGTACCGGGATGAGCTGAGCCAACTCGAGGCCGAAGTTAAAGAGCTGGCTGAGAAGAGAGGCCTGTATAAGCTTCTCAGCGAGCAACGTGAAGTAGAAGTCAAGAGCCTCCGAGCCGAGTTAGACGCGGCTCAGAAGGAGTACGCCGACCTGTTAGAACAGGTAAAAATATTTGAAGTTAGTGATGATGAGCTAGGCACGGTGTCTAACGGTCAGAATCCACAGGTCCAGCAGAAGGTTGATCTGGTCGATTAGCTCCGGGTTGATATGGATGAATTCAAGGCCATGGCCAAGGAGTAAAAGGGCAAGATGGACCGATTGGCTTCGGAAAAGGAGACCGCCGGGAGCAGCTGGCCTCGACGGAGACCCAACTTCGATTGATGAAGGAGAAGGCTGAAACCCGATCCTAAAACATTGAAGATCTCCAGTATCAGCTAGGCTCGGCCTTCGCCGTACGAGATACCCTTGCCAAGGAGCTTGAAGCGGCAAAGTCAGCGGCGGAAATAACTAAGGCCGGCGCTGAAGAGATGGTGGCCCAGTATAAAGCTGATGTTGCGGCAGCTCAGGAGCGCCTGAAGGCCATCGTCAAATATGTAATGTGGCAGTCCCAGAGGGAGGCTCTCGAGGAAGTTCATGCCCGGGGGTTCGATTTATCGGCCGAAATTGAAAATGTTAAGAGGCTCAAGGCCGAGGCCAAGAAGTTGGCATACCTCGAGGAGGAAGAAGATTCCGAGGGTTTGGTTGGTTTCGAGGACGGGGTAGACCCCGATGGTTTCGGTGATGAGGCGGGCTCCGGCGAAGATCAGGCTTCTTAGGTGCCTTGTAAATTTTTCTTTTCTTTTGTAGTTTTGTATTTTGTTGAGGCCGTTTGGCCTTTGTAAAAATTTATTTATATATTCAAGGCTTTTTCCCTTCGACAAATTTCAAGTTTATTTCTTTTTGCTTATTTCTTTACGATCGCAGAGATTGTGAATGCCTTAGCACGTAATAATTAGGTCTTGTTCGGAGGTTCGAACAACGGTCATTTTTGCTTAAGACTCATTGGGGATTGGTATGACCGGAAGCTTTCCCCGAAGTGTTTACTTAGAATTTTTAGATTATAATTTTGCCGAGGGTAGCCTTTGAACCGGTCTAAAAATTTTGAAGGCCTTATGTTTTGGTTATGGATCTAGGATGCCTCTGAGGCGTTCTAGGACTGTCGTAGCCTCTTAAGTTCGGTTGTTACCTAATGGGCTTATTACCCCGAGTCATCCGGGCTCTCCTGGGACAACAGTCCACGAATGGGGATGGCCGTAGCCTTTGAAGTTCGGGCACTGCTTAATAGGTTTTGTGCCTTCGGGCTTCGTAGCCCGAGCCGTCCGGTCTTGTCCATGACGTCAATCCCCGAGCGGGGGTAATCTCTTGAATTCGGACAGAGGTGACCCTTGGGCCCGATGTCTTAAGGAACAAAATATAATAATTTTTTTAAGAGACAAAATATGTATGTGCAAGGTAGAAACTTTCTTTTATTTCTGTGCAATATACAAGATTGCAAATGTATACAAGCTTCATGTTATGGCTTAAGTGGTCTATGTGGGCACTGTTCATTTGACCGTTTGGCCCTTACAACAAATCCTATCCACCAAGCCCAAACTTGTCTGAGCATGAAGTTTCCTTCCTTACTAAAATCATTACTCGAGGATGATGGCCCCCAGTATTCAGGGCTGATCTTAGAGAGGGCTCGGATACTGTTGATGCAAACCTTGACTCTGGTTCATAGTCGGTCTTCAATTCTAAGTTAGCATGATCGACTGTTGCCTCGTTAAAAACCTTGCCGAAAAACCCCATTTGGGATAAAACCGGTTCAAGGGAAAAAGAGTGCAAAGCGTACTTTCAGGCCTAATAGTTGCATAATTCCTTGGTTTTTACCTGCAAGTGTTAGTCCCATCCATAATATATTTAAAGAAAGGTAATGAATGGGGTCGTACCTTAGCAGTAGTATCATTTTAAGTGGGTTATGTTCTAGTTGTTCGATAGCCGCTCACCGCTCACCGTTTCGAGTTTGTACGATCATTTGCCGGTGATCTCTATAATTCCATATGGACTTTCCCAATTCGGTCCCAGCTTCCCTTCATTTGGGTTCCGGGTGCTCAGTGTCACCTTTCTTAACACCAAATCCTCGATATTGAAGTGTCGAAGGTTGGCTCTCCGATTGTAATATCTTTCTATCCGTTGTTTTTGGGCAGCCAATCGGACGAGGGCGGCCTAGCGCCTTTCGTCTAACAATTCCAGGTTTGTACTCATGGCCTCGTCGTTTGATTCTTAGGTCACAAATCAGAACCTGAGACTCAGTTCTCCTACTTCGACCGGTATAAGAGCTTCAGCACCGTAGATCAACGAGAACGGGGTGGCCCCGGTACTGGATTTTGAGATCGTACGATATGCCTATAAGTCTTCGGGCAAGATTTTCTTCCATTTCACTTTGGTGTCGGTCAACCTCTTTTTGAGGTTTTGGAGTATGGTTTTGTTCGTTGACTCTACTTTCCCGTTTTCACTAGGGTGATAGGGCGTTGATAGGATCCTTTTGATCTTATGGTCCTCGAAAAACTTTCTCACTTTGCTGCCGATGAACTGCTTCCCATTGTCGTACACGATCTCGGCCGGCATTCCGAATCGGCATATTATGTGGTCCCATATGAAATCAACAACTTCCTTCTCCCTTACTTTCTTAAATGCATGGGCTTCCACCCACTTAGAAAAATAATCAGTCATAAATAAGATAAATTGAGCCTTACCGGGCGCCCAAGGCAGGGGACCAAAGATGTCTATTCCCCATTTCATGAACGGCCAGGATGATAAGACCGAATGCAGCAGTTCCCCAGGCTGATGGATCATCGGAGCATGCCTCTGACATTGTCGCATTTTCGCACGAACTCCTTTGTGTCTTTTTCCATATCGATCCAGTAGTAGCCGACTGTGATTATCTTCCGAACCAACGACTCGGAGCTCGAATGATTCCCACAGGTGCCCTCGTGGACTTTCCTCAAAACATACTCGGTATCCACCAGTCCTAGACATATGGCGAGTGGTCCATCGAATGTTCTTCTGAATAGGGTACCATCTTCGGACAAACTGAACCGGGCCGCCTTCGTATGCAGAGCTCTCGATTCTTTAGGATCCGAATGAAGTTTTTTGGTCTTCACGTAATCTATGTATTTGTTTCTCCAGTCCCAGGTTAAGCTTGTAAAGTTTATCTCGGCATGGCCATCCTCCACTACCGACTTCATGAGTTGTACGACCGTCCCTGATTTGAATTCATCACCGTCGACTGACGATCCCAAGTTAGCAAGAGCATTGGCCTCGTTGTTTGATCCCGAGGAACATGTTGTAAAGTCCATTCCCTGTACCAATGTAACGTCACCTGTATCTTATCCTGGTATCTTCGCATCTGTTCCTTTTTTACTTCGAACATCCCATTGACTTGGTTCACTTCAAAAAGGGAATAACACTTAGATTCGATCACCTCGGCCCCCATGCTTTTAGCCAGTTCAATACCTGCAATCATGGCCTCATACTCGGCATCGTTGTTAGTTAATTTTACAATTCTAATAGATTGCCTAACTGCATTACCCGTTGGTGGCTTCAACATGATGCCAAGCCCCGACCCCTTTGCGTTCAAGGCGCCGTCCGTAAAGAGGGTCCAGATTCCGTAAAAGGTTCCCGAGTTCAACAACAACTCCTTCTCGACCTCAGGAATTAGGACCGACGTGAAATCGGTCACGAAGTCCGCCAAAATTTGAGATTTAATGGCGGTTCGGGGTCGATATTCGATGTCATACCCGCTAATATCCATGACCCATTTGGCCAATCGTCTCGGGATCTCGGGTTTATGCATTATGTTTCTTAATGGGCAAGTAGTCACAACACATATGGGATAGCAATGAAAATACGATTTTAGCTTCCTAGAGGCACTTAGCAATGAGAGCGCCAATTTTTCTAGGTGAGGATACCTAGTTTCAGCCTCGCCTAGAGTTCTGCTAACATAATAGATAGAAAATTGTGTGCCTTACTCTTCCCGGACCAGGACTCCACTTACCTCTACTTCAGATACCGCTATGTACAGGTACAATTATTCGTCTGCCTTCGGAGTATGAAGCAAAGATGGGCTCGAGAGGTACCGCTTGAGTCCCTCCAAGGCTTGTTGGCACTGCGGAGTCCATGAGAAGTTATTCTTCTTCTTCAACAGTGAGAAAAACCAGTGGCTCTTGTCGGAGGACCTCGAGATGAATTGACCCCAAGCGGCTATGCGCTCGATTAACCTTTGAATGGCCTTGACATTATCCATAAAGGTGATGTCCTCGATGGCCTTAATTTTATCGGGATTAATTTCGATTCCCCGATTGGACACCATGAATTCGAGGAATTTCCCGGACCTGACTCCGAATGCACATTTCTCCGGGTTCAGCTTCATGTTGTATTTCTTCAATATATTAAAGGTTTCCTGCAAATGTTTCAAATGGTCCTTTGCTCCTAGGGACTTAACCAACATATCGTCAATGTAAACCTCCATTGATTTTCCTATTTTCTCTTCGAACATCCGATTTACTAGGCGTTGGTAAGTGGCACCAGCGTTGTTTTAGTCCGAACGACATTATGTTATAACAGTAGTACCGTATTTAGTGATGAAGGACATTTTTTCCTGGTCGTCCGATTTACCGTATTTGTTGTACCCGTAATAGGCGTCGAGAAAACTGAGGATCTCGTGACCAGTCGTTACATAGATCATGCGATCGATGTTTGGCAGAGGGAAAGAGTCCTTGGGGCATGCTTTGTTTAAGTCTTTATAGTCTACATACATTCTTAATTTATTCCCCTTTTTAGGGACTACTTCTACGTTTGCTAACCAATCCGGGTACTTAAACTCCCGGATGGACCCTATATTAAGTAGTTTAGATACCTCGTCCTTGATGAATGCATGCTTGACTTCGGATTGAGGCCTCCTTTTTTGCTTGACCGGATGGAACTTCGGATCTAGGCTCAGCTTGTAAGTAGTTATCTCCGGCGGAATCCCTGTCATATCGAGGTGGGACCAAGTGAAATAATCTATGTTAGCTATAAGGAATTGAATGCGTTTTTCCCTGAGCTCGGGACTTAACCCCGTGCCGGCTATACCTCACGATCGGACAGGTGCTCGATCAATATGACTTGTTCCAGTTCTTCGATTGTTGATTTGGTGGCATCGGAATCATCAGGGACTATGAACGATTTGAGAACTCCATAGTCATTGTCCTCACTCGCCCCCTGCTTCTCCGGTTTGATCGAGGCTGGTGTCGGTAATTGCTATTTGATTTCCTCTTTGGCCACCAGACTTAGACCCTTCGATGTCAAAAGTGCCGATACCGGGATCACCTCTTCGGCCGCGAACATCTCCTTTGCACCCGATTGTTCTCCATAAACTGTTTTAATCACTTATGGCGTCCGGAATTTTAGCACCTGGTGTAGCGTCGAGGGTACTGCCCTCATGTTGTGAATCCACGGTTTCCCGAGCAAAGCATTGTACCTCATGTCTCCTTCGATCACGTAGAACTTTGTTTCCTGGATGGTTCCGGTGGTGATTTCGGTAATGTTATTTCCCCTTTAGTGGTCTAACATGCCATGTTGAATCCATTCAGATTTCTTACTGCATGCACAATTTGGTCTTGTAGACCTAGTTGTTCCACGAACCCTCGATCTAATAATATTGGCCGAGCTACCTGGATCAATTAACACACGCTTAGCTTGAGATCTTTTTATGAGTACAGATATTACTAGTGCATCGTTGTGGAGCTGCACGATGCCTTCATCGTCCTCGTCGTTAGAAGAAAATGTTCCTTCTGGTATGTAATCTCGAGTCTGTTTTTCCCTCGTGATGGATACTTTGGTGTGCTTTAACATCGGCCCCTGGGAACGTCGACCCCATAGATGATCATGTTAATGACATGCTGAGGCTCCTCCTGCTCGATCTGCTTATTAGAATCTATATTCCTGAGATAGTTTTTGGCTCGATCGCTCAGGAACTCCCGGAGATGTCCGTTGTTGAATAACCGGGCTACTTCTTCTCTCAATTGTCGGCAATCCTCTATTATGTGGCCGTGAGTGCCATGATATTTACATATTAAGTTGGGATCCCTTTGGGCTAGATCAGACTGTATAGGTCGAGGCCACTTGGTGTCTTTGATGCGTCCAATGGCAGACGCGATAGCAACAACATCGACGTTGAAGTTGTACTCCAATAACCTCGGCACTTCCGTAGGACTGATGGGCCTGTCGAAACCATTTTTGCTCATGCGTTCCCGGTTATTTTGACCTCGGTCGCTTCTCCTTTCACTTCTTACAAGGTTCTGTCTAGACCCGTTACCCCTACGATTACCGTTGTACGGTTGGTACCGATCTCTACTTGACCTTGGTTCATGATCAATGTCTCTTTTGGATCTGTCACTAGCTCGGATGGGATAAACAGACCCGAAAGGGGGCCCAAAATGATCGACTTCGACCCTAATTTTTGATTGGTACCGGTTGTGCACATCGTACCAAGTTACAACCAGATATTCTACCAGATTTTGCTTCAACTGCTGCGAAGCCGATGAGCTTCGAATATTGAGTCCTTGGGTGAAGGCCTGAACGGCCCAATCGTTTGCCACAGACGGTAGTTCCATCCGTTCCATTTGAAACCTTGACACGAACTCCCTAAGCATCTCATTATCTCTTTGCTTTACCTTGAAAAGGTCTGACCTCCTGGTCTCGACCTTGATGGCTCCAGCGTGCGCTTTTACAAAAGCATTTGCAAGCATAACAAACGAGTCAATAGAATTGGGGGGCAAGTTGTGATACCATATCATAACTCTTTTGACAAGGTCTCTCCGAATGTTTTCAGCAGGACAGATTCGATCTCATCATCTTCCAAGTCATTCCCCTTGATGGCGCACGTGTACGAGGTCACATGTTCATTTGGATCAGTTGTTCCGTTGTACTTAGGAATTTCAGGCATGCGAAACTTTTCGGGATCGGCTTCGGAGATGCTCTCGGAGGAAAAAGTTTTTGAAAAAACTTTTTTGGAGACTAGGCCTTTCAATATCGGTGGTGCTCCGGGGATTTGGTCGACCTTGGAGGTGTAGGTCTCCACCTTCTTGTCGTTGGCTTTGATCTTCTTTTCTCTCGTTTCTACCCATTTTGTCAATTCCTCGAGCATCTTTATTATCTCAGGGTTGGTCCCGGGCTCAGCTTCATTTGTCCTATCTGTGGCTGGTTCATTTTCACGAATGTTTTCCCGGTACGGTTCGGGCTCAACTCTACTGGGAGCGCGACTTTGGTTCTGCAGTTGGGCTATCGCTGCCTGTTGAGCCTCAAACATTTATAAAATAACTCGTAAATTGATCCCATCCCCTTCACCGTCACGAGTATTTTGGGCTACTGATCGGACTCCTCCTCGGACGCTATTCTCAGGATTGGTAGGCAAATTCGTGTTAATGGCCACATGTGAGTTGGAGTCGATGGTGACCAGACTCAGCATCTGTGTTTAGAGGTGCAGATTGGGAGTTCGACATTTGAAACTTAGACCTGAAATCAAAGACACTTCAAAGAACAAGGGTGAAATAGGGCGTGTTATGGAAATTTATATCAAATTGCCACTATTATCCTTAGCCCTACGATGAGCGCCAAACTATTTACCCTCAAAATCGAATAACAATTAAATTTGTAAGTGGTTTTAAGGATATGTAGATTAATTTGATACAAAATGATAAACTGAGTTAGAATGGACAAGTAAAGATACAGTAAATTCAAACCACGCGAGGAGGATGATTCCAGCCTCAGTGAAGCATTCACCCTCGATCCGGGCTCACAGTGGACAACTTTGATGAACGATAGAAAAAGATTACAATAACAGTGAAAATAGTAGTATATTACTTTGGAATGCATGTTACAACGTGTCTAATAAATTATCAAACCCCTCTTTATATAGTGGGGGAATCGTACTCTAAGTATAACTCTATAAAAGGTAAAAAATCTTCTGTTTAACTGATTGCTAGTTCTTCATCGATACGTACCGAGATCCACGCCGTGATATTCGACCGGTCACAGATATTATGTCCTTCTATTGGTCGTGTTCGATTACACGAAGTCTTCCAGGATTTGGATCGATCTCGACTCATGACCCCGATATTTTCGAAGGCAGACAACGTGTCCTTGGATTCTGACTCGATTGGACCTTTACTTCAATCCCGATCCTTCGCGATCATCTTTGAGCCTGTTTTACCCTAATGGAGGCCGGAATGTATCATGAGCCCGGTTTTACCCGTATACAATATGGCACCATACACTTCATATATTTTTGTAATAAAAGTGTGTGAGGGGTCATAAAAATTGCAACTTTTGGTAGTCTATGTATTTTATCCACAAACCTAATGTAAAATACTCTAGGCATAGTAATCCTTTTCCACAAAGTCCAAAAAGAGAAAAGTAATTGTTCCATAGTTTTTGGGCGGGCTCGGTTAGATAGTAATGATAACATGCAATAACTGTTCTAAAAGGCATGAGCAATAATGTAGCATTCAATAGCAATGAATATTAATAAATGACATTTAAGTAAATAGGAGGGATGATTCACCCAATAAAGGATGAAATAGATGTATGTTTCTCCTGACAATGATGAATGACAAACAAATTCTTGAATATTCGAGTTATTCTCGGATCTGATGGAAAAGTATGAAATAGTATAAACAAGAATCTTAGTAAAAAGGTGATATTTGTATCTTAGTAGGAGAGAGAGAATCTTTTTATCAAAGTGAGTTCTTACAAGTGAATATCACATGCCCCTCTCATTATCTTTTTTTATATATATATATGGGACATGTTCCTAAGAAACCCTAATAGTACAAGTATCGAGAATATCCACTAGAATATTCTCTTTTAATATCATATCCTAACAAACTAGTCGTTACAGCTCTCATCAATGATATTCAACCTCGACATCGACCCTTGTTATCAGCTCAACTACGACTCTCGTCGATATCTCAACTACGACTCATGTCGCCACTTCAGCCAAGGACTTTGTTGCTTCTTGGCCCATCTCGACTAACGACAACTCGAGAATTCCTTTTTTAGTATTATCTTGTCTCAAATATTATAAGGGCGGATTTTGACTCATACAGTTAGTCCCTCCGCTTATTGAAGTCGTGACCCCGTACGAGGTTGATGAGCGGACAATGTCATGCATAGTTGGCGGGGGTCGTGGTCGTGGAGATGGGACTATCTTGCTTTTTGTGGTCCACATATTTTGAATTTATCAAATTGCCCGGAAAATTATTTGGAGTTATCTAGGCCACAAATAGAAGTGACGTCATGGCCTCGTGCGTCATAATGACGCTGTTTCCCGATGCATTGCATCGATTAAGGTGGAGCTCTTTATTGGCTCTGTCGGTTCGAGTTTCGTGCTAATTATGTTTCATACGGTTTCAATTCGGGTGCTTTCCAAACTTATAAATAAGGGAAGCTTTTCCGATTTTTGAAACTTTTAAAATTCCTTCTTCTCTGCTATCACCAGCTTGCCTTATTCACTTTTGCAAATCACTCCTTTTCTTCTCTTTTTAAGGCTTATACTGTCCTTCGTTCTTCTTCTTCTTTCGAAACCCCATTTTCTTATCGAATACAATGTCTAACATACCTTCTGAGTCCGGTGAGGGGAGTTAGGTCCCCCCTTGGCAGTGGCATATCCTCCCTATGAGGAGGGTGTTCCTGCCACCACTGACGACGGACCTTCCCGTTGGTGAAAAAAGATAATTCCAAGCAACCTAGATTCCCGGTTTGATTTTACTAAATCCCCTGACACCGATTCTGGGACTTTCCGGTCAATGATGACGGTGAAAAAATTAGAAGAGCTCAGGGCTAAATTCAATATTCCTAGTCATTTCGAGTTGATTCCGGCCAGGTAGGACGTTGTGATGACTCATCATCCTGGGTACTGCACCTTCTACGCCTACCCATTCCAAGTTGGCTACACTCTCCCTCTTCTTTCTTTGGCGGAGGAGTTCTGCTGTTATTATAGCGTTTGCCCGGTTCAGCTCGCGTTGTATGTTTACAAACTTATCCGGATGCTAACCAAATTTGCCGAGCTGAACGGGGTCGAACTGACACTCCGACATTTGATACATCTCTTCGCCCCTAGTTTTTATAGGGGTCGAAGGTAAATCATCGCCATCGAGGGGTTAAATGTTTGGTGGTAAAGATGGACGATAAGGCCAACCGCCAATTCTAGTTCAATTTCTTCTTCGTCAATACCGAAAATGTGGCGGCCAATATCGAAGGTTTCCCCGAGACTTGTAACTATACTCGTAAGTATTCAATCTCCCTATAGATACTTGATTTTCTTTGTGCCCTACCGGTGGTTTTGACTTTACGTTCCTTACTTGTGCAGCCAAGATTATGCCTCGTCCTTCGGTCGCTGATATTTCCGATTGGGTTGGTCGACTTCTCGCTCATACTGTAGGGATTCGCGAGTGGTTGGTTTTTTTTTGAAGAGGTTTGGACATGCTCCCCTCTATACTGGTAAGTTCCTCTTGTTATTGACATCTTGGGTTTCTTTTTCATTTGTTCATTTTTGCTGACTTTCCTATCTCCTCGTATTCTTCTCAGCTTCGACTAGGGGATTTTCAAAGAGGTCTAGAGCTCCCGCACTTACGTTCCGTAAGAGTAAAGCTACTGCATCTTCGGCTCCCGCCCCTTCTAAGACCACAACTGATTCTGCTCACTCCTCGGTCCCTCCCGTTGTTGCTCCGGTATTTGTTCCTCCTTTAGCTGCGGAGACTTCGGCCACAGAGCCTTTGGCTTCTCCTTTGTACCATCTCATAGATGAAGAAGAGAATTCGTTGCCAGGTGATGGGGACTTGATGCCTCGTAAGAGGAGATCTGTAGATGTCGGCGAGAGGGTCGCCCGGGCCATTAACTCAGTGGCGGGTGATTTTATGCTGCGCGAGACGCCAACCACTGTAATTAAAGATGATGTCGGGCCGGTGTCTGAGATTCCGAGGTTGGCGGAGGCCGACGTGGGTATGTCTCTCCCTTTTGTGATTACGGAGGATGAAGGGCCGACCACTAGAGCTTTTGACACTTCGCGACAAGAGGAGCTGTCGATTTCGCGGCCAGTTGATGATACTTCTTTGCATATGTAAATTAATAGGAGTAATGTTTGATTGAATGGTTATAATGTCTTTCCATTTATACATATGAGACGTAGCTAAGTATACGTGTGGTTATGTCATCTTATGCATTATCAATAATTGAAAAGGTTTTATCCATATTTTACTTAATTTATGAGTTAGGCATCTCAACTTGACAAATACTAACCATTATGTTTGGGAGTTTGGATTCAGTCTAGTTTTTTTTTTCATCATTTTGTTTCCATTAGTTGCTTTATTGTACAAAAACGTTATAGGAGTAATGTTTGATTGAAAGGTAAAGATGCCGTTTGATTTTACATATGGGACCTAGCTAGGTATACGTGTGTTTATGCCATATTAATTTATGATTTATAATTATCCGAGTTTGATTGATTACCAACAATTGAAAAGGTTTTATTCAGATTTTCTTAATTTATGAGAGTTTTAAAACTTGTATCCTTATTCTAATCATGCCTTAGTAATCACATTAGGCATCCGAGCTTGACAAAACTAATTGTTCTGATAAATGATATCTCGATCGCATCTTACTCTACATATGATGTATTTCTAATAAATTACTTCATCTACGTGATCGATTACATAAAAAAATCATATTTTATTCCTATTTAGTGAGACAAAGAATATACACAAAGTCTTATTAAAAGTAAGTTTCTTATCTTATATATGTGTAAGGCGGGTACTAAGATTTTGCTTATTATATTGACTAATTATATGAATATTGAGTAAAATTAACTTATATAACTTATAAGCTTACTCATAAATACTCTTATTCATTTTTACTTAATTATTGGGTCTGTATCATAATTGATTGGATTAAACGCAATGATATAATACTAAATTTATACTAAAGAAATTAGTAATAGACGACAAATATAAGAAAACAATTCAAGTACATGACTAAAATGAAAATAAATAAGTCATAAAATGTAGACTAATGCATTAATGAATTGTCTTGACACAACAAAATAATATTCTTGGAACCAACAAAAATGTAGAAAAAACCTACGACAGAAATTTAAAAAAAGAAAGTCACATAACCACACACTAAAACGAACGACAATTAAATTGGGAAATCAAATTATTTGGTTCAGTCGATTTGGTAAAATCTTATTTGAATTTGAAATTCCAAATTTTAGAACTTTTTATATAGTTCAAACAAGGAAACACTTAATAATTAAAATTTTAATGTATATCAAAATCCTAAAAATTAGGAAAAATAATTAAATGAAAATTTTATCCAATGTAAAACCTGGTTTAGAGAGTAAAAAAAAAGGGAACGACATTTCGTTAAGGGGCTTCGTGCTTTTAATATAGTATAGATAGATAGATATACTATAATAGAAATTTATTTATTCATTTTTCTAGGTTTTGTAATTTTCAAAAAATATTTAGGTTATTTTACAAATTACATATATTTCTCTTTAAAAGGCTCTCACCCCATTATTAATGCCTTCAATTAAGGGATTCAATTATATCTTTTTTCTTTTTCTCTTCTCTCCTCTCTTCCTCTTCTTCTATGCAGATCTCGAAGTAAATTCTTCTTCAAATATTATTTCACCAAATTCTTCTTGCAATTTCTCGAAAACTCAATACAAGATTTTTACTACTGGTACAAGAAGCCACAAGAAAAACACAAATAGACAAACACAGTCTAGAAGCAAAAATGAAGTCTTACTCGCCATTGAAATGGAACCAAAGAAAATCACACCAAGGAAATGCTTATTTTTTGTACGGTTTTTCTTAAAAGGGGATCGTATAAATTCATATATGATTATTACACAATTATCATATATTTATTATACAGTTTGGAAATAATTCTGATACAATTGTGATATAATTCTGAACTTCTTCCTCTTCAAGTTTTAATATGAAATTTCACCTAAAACCAGCAGCAAACTCCATAAAAATATCACAAAACCACCAATAATCATAGCTTTTATTTTCGATTCGGGAAGAACACATCACATGTGTATCAATATTGTATCAGGTATTATTTCATGTATTGATGCATCAGATACAATTCAGATACAATTATAATATAATTCTGATATAGTCTTGAAAGAATTCTTATACAATTATTATACAATAATCATACAATTCTGAAACTTCTTTCTTTTCTTCTTCGAGTTTCAATATGAAATCTACCTAAAACCAAGGGTAAACTTAACCAATTTCCCTCAAAATTGAAATATAAACTTCAAAGTATATTCTTAATCGTTTGGAAGAACATCCTATCCAAATAAATCACAAATTCATAAAATCCTAATATTGATACAATTGTGATACAATTATCATACAATCGTGATACGATTCTGAAACTTCTTCATCTTCGAGTTCTAATATGAAATTTTACCTAAAACCAACGTTAAACTTCTTAACCAATCTCCTTTAAAATTGAGATATAAACTCTAAGGTATATTCTCAATCATTTACAAGAACATCCAATCCAAACAAATCACAAATTTGTAAAACCTAAATATTGAATTCAAAGCTTCAAAATTTTTGAATGGCTATCAATGAAGAATCCTTTGTTGTTACAATTTTAGAGATAATGTCGATGGATTGTGTGAGGAAGGAGAGATCTGGATTGATTTTTATGAATGAGAAAAAAATATTTTGCAATCTTTTTCAAAATGAGATGAATATGTAATTTTAAGTGCTTTGTATAATTGATAAACATGAAAGTGGGAATGAGAGGGGGAAGGGGGCGACGTGGGAGGGGAAGAGGGAGGTTATATAAGTTACATCCTAAATTTAAGGCTCCTCTCTATATTAAGGTTTTGTATATAAGTAGTAAATATAAATAGAGAATATAATTTTTAAAGAGCATACAGAAAAGTGATAAATAAATTTTTATTATAATATAGCTAGATAAATATTCCAAATATAATATCAGTAAATCAATAAGTGTTTTGTATTAAGTTTTTAAGTAATAAAAACGCTTTATAAACTTTTATCCAAAACATAATTTACAAAACAAAAAATCTAGTGAAAAGAAATTCTATTTTACACTTTGATTAACTCCACTTTAGGGGAATCTCCAAGTTTTTTAGTGGGGAAGGGGAATATGTTTTTCATTTTCAGCTTTGAAGTTTTGCCTTTCTCGCTTTTCTTTTTTACTTTTGTGCAATTTCCTAGCAACGGCCAATTGAAAGGACAATATGCTTGTGTGTTCATCATTCTTCCGTTGAAAATATTTAACTAACATAATTATTATGAGTAGGGCAAAATAATTAGTGGACTTTGTCTTTACTTTCTCAACTATTTAGTACTATTATCCTTCTTTGCGTGGCGTATAAACTTTGCGAGGGCATTGTTATTTTTTTAATGTAACCAAAAGGGAATTTTTATCATGATAAGAAGATATTTTAGTTTTCAAAAACCTTTTTGACTGATCAAAACTCAAAAGAAAGACAATATATCGAACTTGTCGGTGAACTTCGAAGATATTTCCATCTTTCACAATAACTATTTGTTAGATTTTTTTTGTTGCAACAGGCTAGCAATTATTCTTCTTATATTGAATATTGAAATTAAATTACATTAAAGGCGGCGAAAGATCTTTTCATTTCCTTTCCAAGATTTTTCCAAGCCTCAGAAGACACTTGGAGGAAGAAGAGAGGTCAGTTTATATGAATATTTCTTTCTGCTACAAGAAAATAGCAAATCAGATTTATTATGTGTCAACTCTCAGGATATACTGGTTCTGCTATCCCCCCCCACCCCCCACCCCCA
>AWOL01S0022931.1:55900-69453 GCA_000715115.1 Nicotiana otophora
CAAAAAAAAAAAAAGAATTGGGATTTTTTTTCTGCTAAGCAAGGAACTTCAAATGTTAGAGAGGTTAAAAGGCGATCTTTTTTATAAAAAGAATTGGGCTGAGCTGGCGGAAGTCATGTTTAGAGACGGATTTAAAATTTTAAATCATTGCATATACTGTTCTTTTGTCATAATAAGGGATAACTTAAATATTATACTCCAAAAAGTTTCACCTATATAAATACAGTTAAGGCAGCATTGAAATTACGGGCGGATGTTTGAGCAAGTCGAATCGAATATGAGAATTTCGGTTTGAATTTTCGGTTTTCGAATTGAAGAAATGGCAATCCAAATTCAATCCAAATAAGCTTGGATTGGATTGGATATTTTAAGTTTGATTTCGTATTAATCAGTTTGGATATTATGAATTTTCGATTTTGAGCGTATAAGTTGAGATGTTTCTACTTTTTACAAAAATGAATATCCAAATGAAGTACTCATGTTAAATTGCGTGAAAAGTTCCTCATTCTTGCCGTAATCATCCAGGTAAAGTATTCAAGTACTGAAATTATTATAAAAAAAATATAACAGAGACATTAATACGGCCAATACGAAGTAGCAATAGTAAAATTATGTCCAAATAGAAAGTTTTCTGACAATAACTTAGTAATTAATATTAAATATATGAGATAATATCGAATGGGTAGGGTATTGAACTTATTACTATTGGCATATGGATAATGGACTAAATACAAAATATAAAAAATTTGGATTTTTGGATATCCAAAAATCTGAAGTACAAAACCCAATATCGAATCTGAAATCCAAAAGTTTTAAAAATTAAATCCAAAATCCAATCCGTAATCCAAAAATCAAAACTAAAAGTCCAAAAGAATCGGGTTCGGTTTGGGTTTCGAATTTGCCCAAACCATGGTCGCCCCTAGTTGAAACTAGGAGTGTCAATGGATATTTAAAAACCGACTAAACCGATCGAATTGAACCATACCGAATCCATTATTAAATTTCTTTTAATAAAATCATAGGTTTTTCTATAAAACTATAACTGTACCGAAAATTAGGGTAGGTTTTTAATTTAACAAAAATAAACTTGAAAAAATACCGAACCAATTCGAATAAGAAAAATATATTTACGTATTAAGTTTAAGAATAACAAAACATTCATTGGGCATTGTGATTATGGAAACATTTACAAGACACTAAGTAATTAAAGTCCAAAGTCTCAACTCTCAAACCTATATGGCTGCTCATGTAGAAACTAATCTAGTTTTAGCTATCATCTTCAGTAGTAAGCTACAGGTATTCGAGTGATCTTGAATAGTAAACCATAAGGTATTGAATATCTTTGATCTCGTATGATTTAGATTTTTCTTATTGTATACTTAATCTTCTAATAGACTTTATTCGTGAGTCCAATCTTGAGTAATATATTTGAACTCGTTTGATCTGTATTTCTTTTGTCTTTGCTCAATTTCTCTTACGTTGTCATAGAATAGTGGGATAAATCTCTATTTTGACTATCTTTCATATTCCCTTGATTCATCGTCTTTTAAACTGTAAAAATGTCTAGAGAAGTTTGGTCGAAGTCCTAAGTAAATGCGTATTTTATCGTGTTTCAACTTCTATTAACGACTCATGACATTTTAAGTAAAATACCGAAAACTAACTGAACTGTACTGCTACCAAAGAGAAACCGAAATGATTGAAACGATTTCAAAAAGTCTAATTTTGGTTATATAAAATAGAATAACCAAAATATTAGTGTGGCGCATATTTTATAAAATAATCGGCCAAATCGAACCAATGACAATCGGCATCCCACCCTGGTGACAAAGCAATACGTAACAATAAGGCATAACAAAAGGGTTAATTAAGACAACGTTCAAGTGTTAATAAAAGCACGTCTCATTGTGTAGATTTGTTGAAGTCTCGATGAAACGAAGATAAATCATTGTTGTTACTCTCTACAGTTATAAACAACATTATTAAGATATTAATTGCACATTTAGACAATTAAATTGCTTCTAGAGAGGTTCCATTACTTCACTTCGCGCTAGACCAGACATTACCAAACAAGATAGTAATCAAGTACTAAATCTTGAGACGCTACCAGTCATTTCCAAAACCAAGAGATTAGATACAAACACAACCAATTACAATGTAAGAGCCCGTTTGGACATAAGAAATTTTTTATTTTTTTTATTTTTTTTTTAAAACAGTGTTTGGTTATTAAAATCTTACAAGTTTTTCCAATTTCCTTGAAAATGCATTTTCAAATTTAAAAAAACTGGTGAGAACCAGTTTTTCAATTGAAAATGCATTTTTTCTAGTTTTTAGTTTTACAAATTTACCCTATATTTTTAAAATTTATAAAATGACCCCATCAGTTATTAACCTACAACTACCCACATAAATACAAAACGGGCACGTCTTCTTCTCACCAAAGTGTGCGGCTGCTTTTTCCATCCCAATATGATAACAGTTAAACAATAACATGTTTGATTGTTTATTTCAAGTAGGATAATCAAATTGGGGTGGTTTTGATATTTTTTATAAGTTGTGGGGTATAAATTATGTTTTATGGTTTTGAAAAAAAGACATTCAAATATATTGTAAAAATTATAACCAAACACAACTTCATTTTCAATTCAAATTTTAGTGAAATTTCAAATTTGATATTTGTTTTTGGAATTCATGTCCAAACGCCTGCTAAGAGCGGAAGGTGTGAATGCCTTTTTCTTTTTTATTAGGCTGTCTAGATAAGCTTAACAAATTCATCAGCCAATTGCAAAAACTAGAATCTTGGTCTTTTGTTCCATAATTTTCATAAATAATGCATTTTTCAACATGTAACAATCATCAACATTCCAACGTCTGAAAGTCATTAGTTACTGAAATCCGAGGGTCCTTCATTAATAATTCAAATCAACTTTCTCCTCCCCCACCCCCCCAAAAACTATAATAAAAAGAAATTGTGCGGCTGCTCTTCTTTCAACACTCACATTGCACAAGAGTATTAGGCACTAAAAAACAACAATGATTGTCACTTAGAATCTGAAATGAAGCTCAATATACAAATACTTTGGGACAAGGATTGGCCATTGAAAGTTGACAGAAAAGATTGAAGGTAGTCTGATGTGCTGAGAAAATATTCTTTAGCCAAGTTGGATACCTACAAATGTCAAGAAAAGAGAGAGTGCTCATTTTTTTATGAAGATAAGGACTCTACCTATCTACTACGTGCTAGCTTCTTCATTCATTTCAACTTTCTATACATTCTAATGCCACAATTGGTTTCATCAGTGGTCCATTGAGACCTTTTTCCTGTTAAATATCAATTAAAATAGGATGGCGTCAGAACCTTAGAAAGCACTCTCAAGGTCATTTATCAATTTCTTTCTAACTAGTTCTTGTTCTTAGGTTAACTACAGATTCATCAGCAAGACCCAGAACATCAATACATAGCAAAGAGAGGTTTTCTGATACTACTATATTGGATCCTACTTATGGAAGTAGTATAATTCACGATATTAAACTCCTCTTCATATAGTATGTGAATCAACACCTTAATAAACAATTGAGAACTGACGATACAAAAAGTTAATGTAGATATAAAACTGCTATGATATCAAACTATTTGCTGAAATAATATGGAAAAAAGAAGGAACTTGCTGAACTAAGGTGGCCTTCTTTTAGTCTGTTCAAGTGAAGATGTGAAGTTCAACTGTCCTTCAATGCGAATCAGAAAATTCTTCCAGAGTTAAACATTTCACCTCAATCAACTATTGAAACAGCAGTAAACCTGCATTACGAATGTTCACCACGTAATTCTGACCAATAAAGGATAGCAATGATCCATCTCATAGTTAGGCCAGGAATCATCACCATTAACGAATCCCTGATGACATTTCCAAACTTCTGTATGATAGATCTCATCTACGCTGAAACGCAAGCCACTATCTTTCACTTTTAGTAGAAACTTGTCCAATGAATCACCTCTTTTGGGACTGAAAAGTATGGCTTCAGAGGAGACCTCCCTTTTCAGCAACAATTTGATGGTTTGGACAAGTTCTTGATGGAATTCCTTAAAAAAAGTGCTGCAAAATTATAAATGAAGTCAACATATAGCAGAAACTCCTCAACATAATGAAACGTAAAGCTTTGGATGATTTTTTTTATTTCTTATTCTTTAATTTATATTATTATTATTATTATTATTATTATTATTATTATTATTTTGACAATAGTTGTGTTTGAGCTAGCTCTTATTTAGTTCTTGTAATAAATTAAAGGGTCCAGTTTAATGAATAACGAAAGATTTCGCAAAGAGTTCTAGCTCATTATAGATGGATGCAAATAACGAAATCTCTTTGACCAATTACATTATCTGTCAACAAAGATGCAATAAGGTTGTCTACACGATTAAATAAAAGTATACAGTATCATGGAAATTGTTAGACATGTAAGCCAGCATGGGCACTGTCTGGACTAATATGTGCAACTATTGTGTGTCATAAAAAGGAATTTCAGCATCTGGCATATTATTTCGTTATGCTGTGGTGGACATTGGTTAGTATTGACGTGAAGATAGTGAAACAGAGAAATAAAGCACTTTTTTCAGACCTTCATCACTTCAATGCAGAATGGTCAATGAGGAAAAAATATATATGTACTTTAGCAAAAAAAATAAAGAAGAGAACTACCAGTCACTTGCGATGATAATATCAAATTTGTTGGAGAAATTAGAGTCTTTATCCAGACCCCAATGTAGCATCAATGGCTTCACTTCTGTACTACCAAATCCACCAGAGTTGGCATTTATATTATGCTGTATATCTGAACATTAAGAAAATGCCAACTAAAGATAATACATGGTAGGAACTAAAGATGACAATTATTAAATTTCTGTAAAATAAATGGTAGGAATTTCGTTGTTAGCTCTAAATCTAACGCAGGAACTTTAAAGAAAATGAAAAAGAAAAGCATCACCTCTGTCAACGTTTACAAACCAGTCATATGGTTTCGGTTATATTGGAGCCAACAAGTAAAGAACAGTTCGAAATATCAGTAAAAAGAAAAAGCTAATCATAAAAGGGCGTGATAGTCCATTCAGCTACCTCTAATAACAGATAATGTTTCTAGTCGAGACGTATACTAGGACAACCAAACTGTATGTCTTCAGATATTGAGAGAATAGTTAGCAATCACCAGTCTTTGTGCTTGTTCCTCCTTACTCATATAAGGATGGTCCCCCGGGAATATAAGAGGAACCACCCCAATGTAGGTTGATACTGATGAATCTAAAAAGTTGAAGAGAGAAAAAGAAGCTTAAAAGCATAACATCTTATCATCACGTATTTGTGTCAAAAAGTGGTCGGTGGCCAGTGGACAAACTAAGTGTTATTATTATGCTCATCTAGCCATTGGAGAAAAAGGATACAACCAACGACTTGAGGATTTCCATCTGATATGATAACTTCTAATGCTTCTGTTGTCATTGCAACAGCTAATCCAGCTAAGCCATATCCAGATCCAAGTTCAATGACACTTTTCTGCCTTAAAAAGTCCAACAAATGTGTAACTCGGATCACTTTCAGGTGGAAAAATAAAATTCACATTCAATTTGACTTAGAACACATATGAAACCTGAACGTGTCTGGATGTGACAAACAGTAGTAGGCAAGGACTTCCTCAGACGGCCATTGACCTACTCAAGAAGAAAGTCTATAAATTAGGACAGATTAGCAGCAATACAACAACAGCAACTACGCCTAATACAGAGCTAGTTGAGGTCGGCTAAATGAATCATGTCTATCCATTAGCAGCAGTCAAAGGATAAAATTAGATGGACCTTTTAGGTTGATTGAAACTGAATGCACAATCTCCTATACAAATAGCAAAACACACTTTAATTTGATAGCAGAGGTACTAGAGGAAACCTGTCCATTCAATAAGTAGCAAAAACATTACAGCCTGAATTTTAGGCCCAAAAGCAGATTATAAGCTCCACAGTTGAGCTTTTACCAACATATTTTATGCTGAAACTTAATACAGTGAAAATTCATATACACGTTTAAGAAAAACTTAAAAAAAACTTTTTCATACTATAAGTATCTTTTCTTTCCTCAAATACTTTGCAAAATCAAAGAGAACCATCACATGCTCTCTCCTCATTTGTCATCAAATCACAGGGACCTCAAAGTTCAACATATGTCGTCTTCTCTATCATTCATTTTTCAACATCTTGTTTTGTCTCCTTTTTCAACATATTCTCTTATTCTTGAAATTTTGACTACAAAGTTCAAAAGGTGTATGTCAAAACTCATGCCTTTAAGTCTTTAACAAAATGTCCTCTTTAAACTTGTTCAACATATTCTCTTATTCTTTGAAATTTGTGACTACAAAGTTCAGAAGGTGTATATCTGCTTAAAACATTTGCCTTTAACAAAAATGTCCACTTTTATAAGAATAGACAAGTTTCTCATACACTGTTCTATTTCAAAGAATAAAAGATCATTTCAAAAAACTTTAAAGCTAAAGAAAACTATTTTACATAGAAAAAACCAGGGTAATAAAACAAGGATAAGCTACTTCATTCAAGTCTGGAAGCATTTGGCTTTCCTTATGGCATATGAAAAGGGATATTGCTGAAGCAAGTAGTCGGTCCTTCACTCCATATGACAATAGTAAGGAGTCATAGATATTACTCTTTCTAAGCAATGAATCACTTTCGCAATATTAATAAATTATCCAAGTATTTGGGTGATATTAGATTAATCAGCTCTACTCCTAGCAAACTCAAAGAACAAATGACAACAAGGGCGCCTCAGTTTTACTTCACAAGGTTTCCTCCTAGCATTCGGTCAGACTTCATATAAGGGAGAAAAATGGTTTCTCCATCACTCCATGAACACATTCTATTATACTACGCAAAGGTAAAAACTTGGTGATGTCCTTTCTTATGGTGTTACTACTCTAGATGCCTCTTCGAGCCCAGAGTATAACATAGTAATGATGCATATTGCATAATGATCTTTTTCATAACCTGGAGATGTAGATCCTTGAATAACTAATTCTACTCACTGAGGATCATGAGTTCTAGTGTTAATTAAAGATTTCTCATTTTACTAGAAACATCATCATTCAAATTGGAAAAGAACAAGTCAGCTGTTCCCGGAGTCTGTACATTAGGATTCTGAGTTCACAAAATAACCAAAAATAGAAAATGTAGTTATATTTGATAGATACTTACAGACAAGCCCAGTGTTGTCAATATCATATTTGTTACAGACCTCAAAGTCACTAAGATTCGCAATATCATCCACTCTCTGACTGCATCAAGTTCTAAGCATTAGAAACCATCAGAGCAGATCCACAATCAACCAGGTTGTTATAAATTGTAACCATTAACGAAACAATTACTATTGTTTAATTTTGGTTGCTTCTTTTTTGCAAGGCGGAAAAACCACAACACTTGCACCAGAAAATGAAATGGGTACAAACTTGACATACTTTTCAGTTATAACATACAGCATTTGGCTTCCATTAGAATGAAAAAAACCCAGAAAGTCTCAAACTTTTAAACTGAAACTCACTGGAGAAGAAGTTGAGGAGCATTGGCAACAGGCAATGTGTAGCAGAAAACAGCATCTCGCGAGCTGTGCAACTGCTTCTTCTCTGACAACGAAGAATCCAAGATTTCTTCAGGGGAATCTTTCTTCACACGGCATGGTATCAAATTGAAGCTGTGGGTTGCCTTTCTTGATATTCGCTGAATACCCACTTCAGATTGATTATCTAAAATACACCCAATTCCAGTTCAGATGATAAAAGATTAAAACTTTGACAAAAATGGGCTCTACACATATATGTTTTGATAGACCTGAATTGGATGAAGGACCACCAAGAATAGCACGTTTAAGAATCTTCCATCGAAGAGATGATGCATTTCTTGTTGAATTCGAGCTACTGTTTGCTTCCATCTTCCCAATCCTTGACCTGCTATTGCCACGTTTTACAGTTACTCCGTATTTCACTTCCCAGTATAATTCGGGTATTCGATGAAACTACGACATCGTATAGCACGTATCCCACCAGACCCATATTTGAAATTTCACCAAATTCTTCAGAAATTTGAAAAGAAATATTTTATATTGAGTTTTCTTTTAGTAAAATGTTACTATCGACTCATACCATTACACTGATTTATTATTTTTCTTGTTACTGTCAAATGCGACTAATAATTTTGTTAAATAAATTAAGAACGTTACTGGTTAAATTTCAAAGTTTTACCTTCAGTGTAATTAAATTCGCCGTTATAGGCATTTGTCACTGTCCTTCTTTCTCTAATCTACATTCTGTCAGGGATAAGTTTGTCACCGCCTGTAAGAGTTACTCTTCTTCAGTTGTTCAGCGTTGCTTCGCTTTTTGACCTGGCGATTCTCAGGTTCTAATTCACTTTGTCATTGATTTTGTAGCAATTATTTGTTACTGAT
The DNA here is from genome assembly GCA_000715115.1 of Nicotiana otophora. NCBI lineage: Eukaryota > Viridiplantae > Streptophyta > Magnoliopsida > Solanales > Solanaceae > Nicotiana > Nicotiana otophora. The sequence continues at coordinate 64,393 of AWOL01S0022931.1, forward strand.
TTGATTAGTTGATAACACACTAGGATCTAGCATATAATTCCACCGGTGTTATTTACTCATTTCCTTACTCAAATTGCAGAAGGAACAAAACAAATTAAAACATTGAGGAAAAGTTTATGTAGTAGTTTCTTTTTTTCCAGGCTTTGAAGAGAAGTTCATTCAACAATTAAAATACTATAATAGGAAGAAATTTACAAGATTGATCACAAACAAATGTCCGAACCAATGCAAATTATCACAAATAAATGTCTGTAACAATATTGCCCTACGCAAATGCAAAAAACAATTTTACACTATCAATGCAATTTAACCTCCTATCCTCAATAGTCAATACGGAACACTATATAAAATATATGCTTTTGAAAATGACCAAACAAAGTAAATGAGACTGCTAAAGTAGAATCTTTATGCACCAGTTAAAAAAATGGGCATCCATCAACCATAATACCTTCAGCAGTTGGAGAAGAAGCCAAAGGGCATATGTCTGTATGACTTCCCCACCACTGAAGGCTAATATTCTCTTGTCCTAAGCAAAAGTACAACAATACACCCATGAATGCTAATCCTGCATCTAACGCTCCAGACAAAACATAATTATTACGACTCCACAAATTCTTGTAGTATCTATATACAACAAATCCTGAAATAAAAGCAATAATGATCCAACTGTTGTAGTTGACAGCAGTAGCAGGGGGCATTTTGATTATTCCAGCTAATACCACAGGCACCGAGATCATTCTAATCCACTGGTGGTTAGGGAAAGCTTTCTGTAATAACCAAACAAATGCAGGAGCTACAGCTCCAAGTAGAAAAAACCAATTTGTAGCAGAGTAATAGCCAAGATTCCCATAAGTCCTCTGCGACCCAATCAAACCCCAGATAACTGAGGTATCATAGAAAACATGATCAGTTGGACATGTCCATGGACTGTCTTGAGGAAGCAGAGCTCTATCACAAATATTTGGGACATTGTCCATTAGCCACCATGCCGTTCCCAGATGTGCAAATGCTGATATTAAGGTTCCAATTACCTGAATAAATTGTTTACAGCAAAGAAAACTGTTTTGTGACAGTTCTTTATAAACCTAGGAACTAAGATAAGCTTTTTGAATTATGTTACTTCTCTTTTGCCAAAAAGATATAGTAAAAAGTTAACCTGAGCCATGAACATTGCCCGAGGGGGGATCTTCGTATAATGCCCAAGTTTTAAGTCTTGCAGAAAGGTTAAACCTTGCTTCATACTGATATAGCCATACACCTTGAAGCACATATTAGCAACTGGATATCCTGGATACAAGTATCCCATTATGTACTCCGTGATAATATTTAAACCAGGTGTCTGAACGACAAAAAAATTGGAATATCAGATTTGCCAAAGGAAGAAAACAATAAATTCACAACACTGACACCAAGCTATTATTGCAACTAATTTTACCTAATTGAGCAGTAACTATGTTACTGATGGACAAAATCACAGACTATCTCAAGCTGCTATTATACGGAACGGTAACCATAAGCTTACTTGGTTCGTGGTTGCAGTTATGACTCCAATTGGGAGGGTGAAAAAGAGGGAAAGACCACACGCTAGCAAGACACCCCACCATGGTAATTGGAGCTGGTTTTTGTAATATTCACATACAAATACAGTTGCTGCAATATTTATTACTAGAATAATTTGGAACCACCATTCAGGAACTTGCTTGTATTTCCTCATCAGCTTTGTGTGCACGTCCATTTTCTTCTCCTGTAACGCAGACTTGCTGAGCTGCCATAGATCCCTGCACCTCTATAACTAGTCAACTGGTGTATCCACTCTCTACATCAGTGCAACAGTTAATTTCACGTATAGTTGCTAAACTTTACACAGTATAACAATAAAGTAACAAAACAATTTTGTCACATTAAAGTAACTGAACTTTACCATTGCTACTATAACATCAAAGTATGCAGCTTACCGTCCATGAAAGAGGAAAACATGAACAACTGTGACAGTGAGGCAAGCAAAGCTGAATGCATAGGTCAATGAAAGGAAAATGCTGAGATAAAGGCGACCCTCATGCTCATATTTCTCTAAATCAATGTGAAAGTTTTGGTCTATGATGCTTGAAATGTTGTAGTCTTGACCATTTTCTTTAAACAAGCCATCCGAGAATATTGGAAAGTTCTTGGCCTTGTAAACATTGAACCAGTACATCAGAGGTGTAACAACATACACGAGGAGAAAATAAGCAACAGCTATATTTGCAGTAGCAAACCATGGGCTAGCTAGTGGGCTTCCAAGATAGGAGGATATACTAGACCAATCAAGCCCAAATGCACCTATCCCAAGACCATGCATCCCTGAACCCAACTGTTGGCCCAGGACAGAGGAAGGGTACAACCAACACAGCCAAGATATGGAACTTAGCATTGGGAAAAGGTAACCTGGAAAGACATAGTAAGCAAAGCTGCACACGAAAGCAATGAGGAAGAATTGGTTTCTTGTCAATCCATTCTTGCTTCTCTCTTCTTTATCGTGAAGGGCCCTGCCATTGGAAGGGAAAATCTAAAGGAGACGGACTTCAATATTTTTGACATATATATGTGTGTGTTTGTGTAAAAGTATTACAAGTTCAACAAATATTAACTTTCGATATTATAATTCCAAAAAATTGATAGGTTCAATGGTGAAATTTAAAGGCCGAATTTATTAAGTTAAATGCTCAATCCGTCTTTGTATCAAATCAAAAATCAAATGAAGTCAGTGTCTAAAACTGACTTGTACCATGGTTTGAGTTAATTTGATGTTAAATGTTTTTCCTTTAATCATCCTCCTTTTGTAATGGTGTCTCACATTCATGATAATTGCATAGAATGTCATGTTTATCGGACTATTCTGGAACATCTTTTTATTTTATTTTATTTTATTTTAATATTTTTTTGTATTTTGGCTCGTGGTTGGCACTTTAGCCTGCTAGACATGATCTAGTACATTTTGCACTTATCTACCAAAATATGTATATACCTTCTCAATTTTGTCGTCAAATTATTATAGGAAATGTTGGCAAACCAACTCAAAAGGTCGATGCATCAAATTCTACTTCTCTTGGGATTCCCTTTTTCTATTATCATAAATTCATAATGATAAATTTTCTTTTATTGGATATCCCAAATGAGGGACGATTCACTGTTTTGTATCAACATGCATCTATATTTATTACTTAACTCCGCAGCCTTTTAAAATACTCTCATTTCATAGTCCTTGCTTAATTATGCATTATGCACAAAATATAGTATTGTCAGAAGTTTCTACGGAATTACTTCAGAAAGAATACTGATGATGTCGTCATTTTGTCTGTTATCTTTAATTAACTGGTTGAACAGAATTTCCTTATCCACCGTTAAAACCGAAAAAAGAGAGCTAAAAAAACAAAACAAAACAATCCAACTTTACATTGATTCAACTTAGTGAGTCTATACATATTTATAAACCAACATATGTAGTGAATTATTTTTGGATAAAACGTTGACCCAAATAGACCACTTATCATTTAGATTTTAGAATTCTTATCGAAAAGGCATTTTTTTCTTTTTCTTTCCTGTTTATGTTAAATACTCTGATGAGCGTGTATCAGTATGTCACGTATTTCTCTTTAACTCCATCGTGGAAATGTTTATGCTCACCGGATATCTTGCTATAGTATATATTACATTAGTATTATTTTTAAATAATGGAATGTCCTTTGCAAAATGCTATTCATTCCAGATCACCGAACAAGACAGACAAAAGGTGTCGGCCATTAGTAATCTACTACCCCCTCTATCCCAAAAAGAAATGTTGCGCTGAAAAAGAAATGTTGCAGCTGAAAGAGTAAGCTGTTGAGACTTGAGCATATAAAACTTTTTTTTATTTTTGTATAAATTAAAACTGATTTCTGAAAACTTTAAGATAAGATCTAGAGATTCAAAATTTCGTAAGAAGAATCATACATCACAACATTTCATACTTACGATAATTTTGCTGTAGTAGCCATACCTGAATAGGGACACCTGGACAAGATTTTGGGGCCACCACATGGCCGCGGGCTCAACCAAATACCGGCGAAAAATACCAGCCCAACCAAACCCCAAAACTTGCGTCGTAATAACGACGATCAACGCCACCCAAAAACTCAACTTCTGCTTGTAGAACAACTTCACGGCACTCACCACGTGAATTGCATAAGGATTCCCGGCGCCTGAGTTAGCAAAGATCGTGATAAGCACGTGTTCTTTCACGTTGAATGGGCCGGGATTCAGTGGGAACTCCCACTTGCTTCCTTTGAAAACACTTCGGTCCGCAATGGCCTTGGCCATGAGGTGACCTAACGGGACCACCGCAATTTGGGCGGAGATGGAGGTGATGGTGAGCGGCTCACGGCGGTACCAGAAGAACTGGTTGAGGAAAGAGAGGAGGAAACAAGTAATAGTGCCGAGAACCCACATGCGGAAAGTGACGACCGGAAAAGTGGGGTCGTCGGTGATGGGGACAGTGAGTGCCACCTGTTCAACCGGAGAGTTATCGTCATCTTCGCTTTGAACTGCAAATGTGTGATGTTTTTTTAAAGAGAAATGAAAGAATTAATAGGAGTAATTGGAAGATCAAATGGAGGGAGGATCAGTAAATGCTTACGAAGTGGAGCTGAGATTTCTGAGTGTTGCTCCGCAACATTCATCATTTCTTCTCGGTCTTCAAGTTTTTGCTAAGGTGGAATGATGAGTAAAGGGACGATGAAACTTAGCAGGCCTTTTGACATAAAAATTGTACTTTTCTTTTAAAAAAATAGTATTTAAATTTAAGTTAAAAAATGATATTTAGAACTTGAAATTAAGTTGGACATGTATTTTTTTTTTTAAAAAAAAATATTACAATTTTGTAAATACGAAAAAAAAAATCTTAAATTTTGAAAAAATGGTCAACACCACGTTTTGGTTTTTAAAAAGCTCATTTTCAAAATATTTTCAAAAAACTTGCAAGATTTCACTGATGTTTGGCATATTTCGATATGTGTTGATGTTACTTTACCCATGTTTTAACCGCTT